>LPNX010959449.1:82028-107572 GCA_001517045.1 Pseudotsuga menziesii
ATTTATGAAATATGCATGTGTAAAATAAAAAATAAAAATAAACATGGGGGTAGTAATTATAGCAATGAAATCAAACGCAGTGCGGCCATTAGTGAAGCGGCCTGTGGGATGGTTGTAGGCAGCAATAAGTTGCAGATATATGCAACAAACAAAGTCCGGGAAGCAAGATGGCAGCAGGCATTCGTTTTAACTTTTTACATATCAAGGTTTCATGATTTTACAAATTTCATTTATTTTTCTTCACTATAATCCCACAATGCATTACATGAGAAACGAGTGCAAAAATAATTACATAATAAACAACATACAACAAATATTTAGAAGTTGCTAGAACTCCTGTGCCCATGAACATCCTCAACTTCAAACAATAAAAGTTAAAACCTCCTAGGACCCATACTACAAAGTAAAGTACAATTGGGATTTATTTCTCTGCAATCTACAAAAAAAATGCATGACAAACAAAAGCTATGAGAGGTATCGTGCAAAGAAAAGAGGAACCATTTGGTTTTTGGTAGCAGATCAATGCAAAAGTAAAACATTATTGACAACGATGTCTTATATATTCACTTTCCAATTTTCATAGAAAATTAACAAATGTTTGTTGGTGTCACATGCCTACAAACAGGTACCTTAGGACACATTTTATGATTCATTATTTGCCATTATTCTTCTTTATAAAAAAAATGTGGAGATACTTGATCTACTTACATTTGTAGTCTTCTGCACAAATTCACCTCACCTTCTGACAAGATCAGGATGCCTATAAAGAAATCGAAAATTCTGTTAAAAAAAGTATAAAGGCATCAATTAATTGGCCAAATAAATGCTTTGGAAGAGTACCAACTAAACCGAGCAAATCACTAGTTATCTCACTATATAGATAACTGTTAATGCAGCATTATCAATGTCATAAGCTATATTGATAGAGGGTTTTTGACACAAGGGTTCATTATATAGCCTGTAATATGGCCACCAAAATGTTGGAACTTATAGGGGTGGTGGTGTGAACTCATGCCGAGAGGAAGGTGATGGAGTGGATGGGGGCGGGGTGGTGGAGGATATAGGAATGCAAAGGAGGAGGGAAATCATAGGGCTGGGGTGTGGAGTAGGGAGGACATAGGTAGAACAGGAGTGGTGGGCATGGGCAAGGAGGGAGGAGTGGAGGAAGATGACTTGTGCGTTAAACGCCCCTGCACCACAGCAAGCAGAGGCCGGCCTCCTCCATAACTGCAATAGGGGAGCGTCGCTCCTTGGCAGCCAACGAGCCGCCCCTTACAGGCAGCGTGATTCTGATAATTGCACCACCTGTAAGGGGTGGCTCGTTGGCTTCCAAGGAGCGACGCTCCCCTATTGCAGCCGCGAAGGAGGCTGGCCTCTGCTTGGTATGGTGCAGGGGAGTTTAACACACAAGCGAGATGTGGGAAATGGAAGGCCAAGGCAAAGGCAATGGGAAGTGATGAGAATTACAAAGTGTTTATTTGCAAGGATCCAAATGCGTACTTGTTTTGGGATGAGCTTCACCCCACCGAGAGAGTGTATGGCATCCTTGCTCACCAAATCTAGACTGGAAATTCATCAGCAATATCTCCATTTAATCTCTCATCTCTGGTTCTCGACAAGGGAAAGGGCAAGGGCTATGGCTAGGGCAATGGCATGCATATTCCTCCTTAACCGTAACACCACCCACTCCCACTCCGTTGCCTTTAACATATTGAAGTTTCGAATTGTGAGAGTTGTTGTTGTTATTATTTATGCTCTTTTATATTTACAGTTCCCAATCCTTCTTTCTTTCATGTGGGGTGTAATTTAATACAAACTATGGAGTCTCATTATTTCCTCTATATGTACCCCAATAAGAAGAAAAGGTTAGTTTTCCATGGTAGGAAGTAGTGGGTCGAAATTACCATCATTTCAATTATTTTTTTTCCAGATTTATTTGTTTATTTTTTAAAATACCACATAAACTTCTTTCCATGTTGCTTAATGGCTTTAAAAAGTCTTATATAACAAAATGCTCCAAAACAAAATTATCCTTCAAATTAAGTCAGGTGTAGATGTGTTGAACATGCTTAATTCTCATAATTAATATAGTTACATAAAATACAACTGGTTAAATGATATGGAATGTTGGTTATATGATATGGAATGTATTACATAAATCAAAGTGATGTGTCACTAGACTCTTCTTACTCATGTATAAGTAATTTATTTTAGCTTCCTATAAATCAAGTGCAGCTACTCAATTAATTCAGATTTATGGTAAACTCATATGATTATTAATAATATTGTTATTTTTTTAAGAAAGGCCAAAAAATAGAGTTAGTGATTTTTCATGAACATTTCAAAATAATAATATATTACATCGCCAAAGGGTCATCCCTCATTGGCGGCGTGATTTTGATAATTGCATCGCCAGTGAGGGGCATCCCTTTAGCACCCAAGGGAGTGACGCTCCCCTTAATAAGACGATGGAGGAGGTGGAAGGGGGAGGGGGAGGAGGGTGGAGGGGAAGGGAGGAGAATATTTTGAATATTTATATGAAACCCTAAAGGCGAAGGCAAAGGAGACATTTGTAATTGAAACTCTGAAGGAGATTTTGAATATTTATATGAATCATTTGTTCTTGAATGGTCTAGTATATGCTTTCATTATGAATCACATCATAATTTCTTTGATTTTATATGGTTAGAGTGGTGAAATTATTTATGAAATATTTTTGTTTGTTTAATATGCAAGTTTCAAAAAAGTTGTAATTTATCTTTTGGAGAAATATTTTTTTTCCAATTTAGGGGTTGATTTTAAAGTTTTATTAAGCAACGGTATGGGATGTTTAGGCCATGGCTCTATTTTTTACCCCGAAAAAAAAACATGTATACTGGTATCAACAACTTTCTATTTGGGGGTGTTTTTGGTGTTTTTTTTTTGCAAAAATCATCTTTTTTATCCCTATAGTTCTCGTTCTTAGTATAAATTTCTCGTTTCATAGTATAAGTGGTTATGCCATACATATGAATTAAGGCCTTTAAAATTACAAGCAAGCCAAAATTCCTAGAGATTGTGAAAACCATAACCATTAGAAAAAAAACCACTCTCACTAGAATCTAGGAAGCATACACAAACATCTTTTCAATATGATAGGAAGCATAAACAAGCATATTTTCAAAAAGTGATGAAAGAAATCGTACTCGCTATAGAACCATGGACAATTTCATAATGGCATTCCCTATTAATCTGCCCATATAGAAGAAATATGGAATTTTAAAAATTTTATTACACACCTAAAAACTTGTGCCAACTAGGGAAATTGTGCCAAAGTTTGTTGTACACTATACAACTTATGTACACGTTGAACTAACCTCAAAATCCATGCCAAATTAGTCCCAAATAGAAATAGACATGTATGGCCCAACTTGGAAATAATGTATAGGCTATATGGCCCCCGAAACCTCTCTTAAATGCTGTTGTACATACCGATTTTTGATGTTGTATGAACAATACCATAACTACCTCAATTTCCATTCCTAGGCTATTGGAAACTTCCTCTTCCTTGATTTTTTGCAATGGATGTCTTGGGAACTGCACTCTCCTTCCCTCCTTTGGATTTGTGCCCTCTTTTCTCTTGCTACAGTACTCTTCCTCACTCTTTTTTTCTTCGGCTCCAAGATATCTCTTATTCATAATGTGCCTCTTCCTCTCCTTAGATATCCCTTTATAATTCATTAATGACAAAATCCCTAACCCTTCATCTTCAAGAGTCAAGATTAGATATTAACCTCACAAGATCGGCAATTGTGACTTATTCTCTTATTGGGGTCACTTAAATCACTTAAGCTCCTCAACATTATAAAACTTGCTTTTGTGATTAAATATAAAGGGTAACATTATAAAATCACTTTATAAAGTGTTCACCAAGAGAGTGTCACTCGGACAATTCCACATACTAGACACCACCAATGCAGAAGTACATATCCAAGCTACCCCAAAAGATAACGGTCCCTCTTAGTGAGGAAGTTACTCCTGGTACATCCATCAGGATATGTCTCCAATCTCATCATGCCATCGATTGTTGTAATTTATCCCTATGAAATTGAAATCTTTCATGCTAGTTTCCCTAGATTATGTGTCGAAGGCTTGCCTACAACCCATTCTCCTAGGAGACTCCTCTCTCTCCTACGCATGCAACTGTGTCAAATTATACCCACTAACTCTCCTAAAAGTACGAAAGGAAATCTATTGACCAAATTTCTTGGATATTGGTCTTGACACTAAATCTAATATCCCTTAAGACCTACCCACAGGTTCTTCTAGAAACCTTTCCAACTTCCCCCTTTTAACACTAAGCACCACTATTGTGTCTTGGGTAGCCCCCTATGGCAATATAAGCACATGGTTTGCCCAGAACATGTCTTTATGCCATGCATCTGCCAAATTTGTCACTGAGATAAAATGTACCTTCTACTCTGAACCAAACAACACCTTTCCCACCTCGAGCGATCATTTTGACTCTGTTGGAATCTCCACACATCCAACCACCTTCAGTGCATGCACGGTGTTGTACATAACATGAAATACATGATACATATCAAGTAATCATCAAGGATCATCATAATACACATCATATGCTCTACATATATACACATAGGAGACCATCATAGGCTTGAAATTGTACTCATACAATGCCCATTGACACATATCATCGGGGTTTTCTCCTATCGAACTCTAGACTATACTAGCTCTGGAATATCCATCATCATGCTCTAGGAAAGATTATCCTTGATCAAGCAAAATCATCATAGCCTCCAAGGCATGTCCCAAACAATGAACAATTCCTCCTTTCCTGCTAAAATCCAAACCTTAAACGAAAGACAAACCTCTCAACAAAATTCAAATCATCTTTCTAAGTTAGCCCAACCATATTTCTAAGCCAGAACAAGTTATATCCAATTCTTACTTACTCATTAAATGAATGTATTCACGAGTTGAATGAAGGTTACGTTTTAATTGTGAAATGTTTAATCTTAAGTTTAAATAAATATATATGAGTGAATTTGTCATTAAATTGGTAAATTGAGTTTGATTTAATACATTTTCAATTCTGAAGAGACGTCATTATATGACATGTATATGTTTCTAATGATTTGCTTATTGATGTTTTTTTTGTAGTTGCTGCAATGGATCTGAATGCCGCGATTCTGATTGAGATTTCCCGCTTAAGGGGCATCAGTGCTTCTTTTCGTGGCGGCGATGAGATTCGCCGCTCACTTGCATCCACCATGGATGCTATTGTTGACACTATTTCGCAGTCAACAAATATACTATATGATATCACATCATATAGAGAGAGGAAAAGAAGAGAATAAGAGGATGGATTGGATTATGTGGCAATAAGAAGGTTAAAAATAACAAAGGAGCAAATTTTTGCATTATTCAGGGATCCTCGGACTGGAGAAATCCCAAATGCAAACTGGCCACATATATCCATTGAGTGGTGCACATTCCAACCATTTATCGATAACTAGATGGATAGATGGTATATGGTCTTTGATTTGCCACCGCATAACAACAGGTAAATGCCCCTGTATTTCCTTCGAAAGTTGTATGCAAAGTTTGTGTTGCATAAACACCTGAACTATTTTTCTTACTTGGAGTTTCAGGGGATCGGTGGGGGGATGCCCCAAAACCGACCCAATGCGAGGGTCCAAGACCCTAATCACCATATCCCTACACCTCGTGCGCCATTGCATGGGCCAGATGTCCCACCTGCAACTCGCGTAGTTGCTGAGACACGGGATGCTTTTTTGACACTGGCACAAGTGGTCCTTCGCCATAGCACTACTCTTCAGCAGATGGGTGGGGATGCAGGACCTAGTGTAGGACCATCCACTGGTGCACCACCACCTACTGGGCCACGAGGAACATCCCCTAGTGCACCACCACCTACTGGGCCATGAGGACCATCCCCCAGTGCACCACCATCGGCACATCCCCAGCAGAGATTTGATCCTCACGAGTGCACATCGTGTGGTCGTCCCTGCTATGTTCTTTCCATAAATGTTACATTCAGTGGCTTTTTGAGTGAGGTATGTAGATCTGGTTAATTTTAATAAATTCATCATTTAGTTTCCTCTTTGTACACATATATATAGTTTGAGCTAATATATTAATTTCGTGAACTTGCAGTTGTTGTGTTTTGACGCCAGAGACCCCCCAGACTTTGGATTGGGGCATGGCATTGCAGCGACCGATCCCTTTGTTGGTGGAGAGATCCATGATGGTATAGGCCCATCTGGTTCTACTGAGGTAAACATTCTAAAATTTCAATTTTTCAATTATGCTTGTCAATAATTTGTTAATTTCCACATACTTTACATGTTAGTTCACTAATTCTATCTATGCTCTAATATTTACAATTATTAAACTTGCAGATCCCAGATCCGTCACTGGGTGGAGAGATCCACGAGACACATCATGGTACCCAGGTAAACATTTTAATATGGTAAACAATTACAGTTGTCATTTTTTAAATACATGTACATGTTTGTTCAATTATGCATACATTTAACTACATGACTTCACTTGCTGATTGTAGGCACCGACCCAAACATCTGGGCCATTGCCTGTAGATGCATCTCCTCCTAGGCCTTCCATGGACAAGGGTCATGTGTACATGAGGTGGTCCACTCCAAAAAAGACTCGAGCTGCCCATGGCCATGGAGTTTCTGATCCCATGGTAATGTATATCCTTTGATGATATTTGTTGCTTAACATGAAATCCGGTGCATAAGTTTTTTTTGTTAATGTTTGATTTGCATGTTTACTACATCAGGAGCCAGAGTTAATGGAAGAAATTCTAGCATCGATAGTTGATGCAGCAGTTGATGTTGCTTCATCAATAGCAGCTAGTCGCACCTAGGTATACCTAACTATTTCAACGTGATCTTGACATAGTTTATTATTGTTGTCTATTGTTTATTCATTCATGTCTAACTATTTCAACATTTGGTGATTGTAGGCCCCAGCAGTAGGAGTAGTTCCTACCCCCCTTGTTTCGACCACAGTTGAGGCACCACTAGCAAGAGCAATTCCTGCCCCCCTTGGTTCTACCACGGTTGAGACCATGGTAATGTATATCCTTCGATGATATTTGAACTCGTTAAGTTGATATAGACATATAGTTTATTAGTGTTGTTTAGCTATACATAGTTTATTATTATATTTTATTGTTTACTCATGCATGTCTAACTGCTTCAACATTTGGTGATTGTAGCCACCAACAGAAGAAGTAGCTCTTGGCCCCCTCGGTCCGACCATCATTGATGTTGAACCAACGGCTCCATCTACGACACAAGGAACTGAACTCCAGCTATCACTGGATGTCATTGAGGTGAGATGTCTATTGATGACTAATTGTTTCATTCAATTTCCAACAAGATGTTGATAGGTTTTGAGTTAATTTAGATATGGTATTGCAGAGTCCGGCTCCACTGAGGAGGAGATATGGTATTGCAGAGTCCGGCTCCACTGAAGAGGATCCATCGACACACATTGATCCTAGAGATGAGCCTAGTGGATCAAATTCAGGAAAGAACAAGAGGAAGCTTGACTTTTGATACATGCCTTATAGAATATATGTACATTTGCATACATGTGCAAGTGGCTTGGATAGTTTTGGATACATGTTCTTTTAGATAGTTTTGGATATATATGTAATTTTGGATACATGTACTATTGGAGGCATAAAACTTTTGGATATATAACTACTTTTTGATACATGTACATTGACATTTCACTTATAAATGAATGATATATTTCACTTCGTATGAGTTCTTCGGTTTCCACATGTTGTTATGTCAATCTATTGTGTGGATTATCTATTATTTATGAATACACTATTTCAAAGTTCTTGCACGTGTAATTAAATCAAACTAAGTGCAATACAATGTAATACAATGTTTCAATGAACTCACGACATGCACACTAATTGGATACATCTAATTAAATGTAGCGAGTTTGGATGATAAAATTACAAGTTAAGTGAATGTTGAAGTGTAATATAATAAAAATAAATTACAAGTCAAGTTAATGTTTAAGTGTAATATAATAAAAATAAATTACAAGTTAAGTAAAGGTTTATGCAAGAGGTTTTTTCCCTGGATGTGCTATGTGTCTAGTTGCATTGGTGCACTATATAGAAGTTTGTATTTGTATTGTATATAGTGAGGCACACCAAAGAACAAAAGATTTGCCATACATTACCACACCTAGATAGAGGTAGTTGAACTATGAATGTTGACCTATACTGCTTATAGTAATCTCCAGAACCACATCAGTGTGCATGTTACAATATGGAACACTAAGACATATAGTAATATTTTAGTGTGTCGACGCATCTATAATAATTCAATGTTTATCTATATAACTTAATATAAGGTACATCGATGTCATTTGTTTGATAGTACACCAATATGATGATATGTAGTTACAATCACTTGTGAGTACAACATCTATAAGGGCATAAGTGAATTGTGTATCAATAAGAGCATCAATTTGTTCAGTAAATAGAATTTTGTATGTGTTCAATAACTAGAATTTTGTATCAATAACAGAATCAATGTGTTTAGTAAGTATAAGAGCATTGATCCATGTAATGGTGACAAAAGAAATTTTATGTTCTGGTTCAACGTTTGACATAACTCATTGGTTCAACAATATATAGCAGACTAGGAAAGCCTAATCAAACGTTTGACATAACTCATTGGAGTGGAAATATCCATGCATACATAGAAAAATATCAAATTACTACATAAAAGATTCAACCATCAACATGAATTATACGAGGACTCTCATCCAATCACGTATTTAATTCTTCCCAGCACATGATTATCACATTTCAATGGAATACATCGAACTTTAATATAACATATAATGCTCATCATGTATCACAAAAGGATCAAACTTGGTATCTTTCCATCCTTCATCTTTGGACCTTTAGAGGATCGATATTTCCAACATAAGTTCGTGAGTACAAATTATAGATGTACATATATAGGAAAGTCCAACATAAAACATTACTAGAAAGGACAATGGACATAAATTTAACATATAAACAACTATAAATCACATATCAAATCTCAAATTCTTTGCAACGTTACAATAGTTAAGAAAATAACTTTCAGAAGGTAAATTGTTAGCCATGGGTGGCTGAATGGCAATAACAATGCTCCACCCAACTGCATATTCTCTGAAGGTTTCTACTTTTCCATTTGAAGACCACTCTTGAGTTGGGCAATGATAATCCGCTAAGCTTGATGGTAACTTGAGATATATATTTTTTAGCTATCGGTGAAAAACATTCCAGGTCTAGTAATGAGGTGGGTCCACATTACAGATTATAGGAAGCGCACTGAGCAGAGTTGACCCACCAATGCCAGATTTCCATTGAAGTGCACTGGGCAAAAAACTAATTTAGGAAATGACTATACAACGGTGTCATTGGGCCATGAGGACATGAGGAAGAGGGCCACCTAGGGGTAATGGCATGCCAGGAGACCAACGGATTTGATGGTTCGTCGATCCGACCTCCGGTTGCCGAGTTATGTGAAGTTGCAGGTCGCATGAAAATGTCGTTCAAGGACAATTGGTCAATCTTGGTCCGAGAGCAAAAAACCAAACGAAGCGATGAAATTTCATGTCGTTGGCTCCTGCAAGTGTGTATGGGCAATGTCGATGTGGGTAGACCACCAACACTTTCTCAGTCTAGGGTTTTGCAGAGTTGACCCACCAATGCCAGATTTGCATTGAGGTGCACTGGGCAAAAAACTAGTTTAGGAAATGACTGTACAACGGAGTCATTGGGCCACAAGGACGTGAGGGAGAGGGCCACCTAGGGGTAATGGCATGCCAGGAGACCAACGGATTCTACGGTTCGTCGATTCGACCTCCGGTTGCCGAGTTATGTCAATTTGCAGATCGCATGAAAATGTCGTTCAAGGACAATTGGTCAATCTTGCTCCAAGAGAAAAAAACCAAACGGAGCAACAAAATTACGTGCCGTCAGCTCCTGCAAGTGTGTATGGGCAATGCCAATGTGGGTAGACCACCAACACTTGCTCGGTCTAGGGTTTTGCAGAGTTGACGCACCAATGCCAGATTTGCATTGAAGTGCACTAGGCAAAAAACTAGTTTAGGAAATGACTGTACAACGGCATCATTGGGCGACGAGGACATGAGGGAGAGGGCCACCTAGGGGTAATGGCATGCCAGGATATCAACGGATTCGACGATTCATCGATCCGATCTCTGGTTGCCGAGTTATGTCAAGTTGTAGGTCGCATGAAAATGTCGTTCAAGGACAATTGGTCAATCTTGGTCCGGGAGCAAAAAACCAAACGGAGCGATGAAAGTGCATGCCATAGGCTCCTGCAAGTGTGTATGGGCAATGCCGGTGTGGGTAGACCACCAACACTTTCTCGGTCTAGGGTTTTGCAGATTTGACCCACCAATGCCAAATTTGCATTGAAGTGCACTAGGCAAAAAACTAGTTTAGGAAATGACTGTACAACGACGTCATTGGGCCACGAGGACATGAGGGAGAGGGCCACCTAGGGGTAATGGAACGCCAGGAGACCAACGGATTCCACGGTTCGTCTATCCGACCTCCTGTTCCCGAGTTATGTCAAGTTGCAGGTCGCATGAAAATGTCGTTCAAGGACAATTGGTCAATCTTGGTCCGGTAGAAAAAACACAAATGGAGCGACAAAAGTGCATGTCGTCGACTCCTGCAAGTGTGTATGGGAAATTCCGACATGGGTAGACCACCAACACTTGCTCGATCTAGGGTTTTGCAGAGTTGAACCACTAATGCCAGATTTGCATTGAAGTGCACTGGGCAAAAAACTAGTTTAAAAAATGACTGTACAACGACGTTATTGGGCCAAGCGGACACGAGGGAAAGGGCCACCTAGGGGTAATTTCTTGCCAAAAAACCAACGAATTCAACGTTTCATCGATCTAACCTCCGGTTGCCTAGTTATGTCAAGTTGTAGGTCGCATGAAAATGTTGTTCAAGGACAATTGGTCAATCTTGGTCCGGGAGCAAAAAACCAAACGGAGCGACGAAAGTGCGTGCCGTCAGCTCCTGCAAGTGTGTATGGGAAATGCCGACATGGGTAGACCACCAACACTTGCTCGGTCTAGTGTTTTGCGGATTTGACCCACCAATGCCAGATTTGCATTGAACTGCACTGGGCAAAAAACTAGTTTAGGAAATGACTATACAATGGTGTCATTGCACCACAGGGACATGAGGGAGCGGGCCACCTATGGGTAATGGCATGCTAGGAGACCAACGGATTCGACCGTTCATCGATCCGACCTCCGGTTGCTGAGTTATGTCAAGTTGCAGGTCGCATGAAAATGTCATTCAAGGACAATTGGTCAATCTTGGTCCGGGAGAAAAAAACCAAACGGAGGGACGAAAGTGCATGCCGTTGGCTACTACAAGTGTGTATGGGCAATTCTGATGTGGGTAGACCACCAACACTTTCTCGGTCTAGGGTTTTGCAGAGTTGACCCACCAATGCAAAATTTGCATTGAAGTGCATTAGGCAAAAAACTAGTTTAGGAAATGACTATACAATGATGTCATTGGGCCACGAGGACATGAGGGAGAGGGCCACCTAAGGATAATGGCATGCCAGGAGACCAACGGATTTGACGGTTCGTCGATCCGACCTCCAGTTCCCGAGTTATGTCAAGTTGTAGGTCGCATGAAAATGTCGTTCAAGGACAATTGGTCAATCTTGGTCCGGGAACAAAAAACCAAATGGAGCGATGAAAGTGCGTGTCGTCGGCTCCTGCAAGTGTGTATGGGCAATTTCGACGTGGGTAGACCACCAACACTTGCTCGGTCTAGGGTTTTGTAGAGTTGACCCACCAATGCCAGATTTGCATTGAAGTGCACTGGGCAAAAAACTAGTTTAGGAAATGACTGTACAACGGCGTTATTGGGCCACGAGAACACGAGGGAGAGGGCCACCTAGGGGTAATGGCTTGCCAGAATACCAACGGATTCAACAGTTCATCTATCTAACCTCTGGTTGCCGAGTTATGTCAAGTTGCAGGTTGCATGAAAATGTCGTTCAAGGACAATTGGTCAATCTTGGTCCGGGAGAAAAAAACCAAATGGAGCGACAAAAGTGCATGCCGTCGGCTCCTGCAAGTGTATATGGGCAATTACGACGTGGGTAGACCACCAAAACTTGCTTGGTCTAGGGTTTTGCAGAGTTGACTCACCAATGCCAGATTTGCATTGAAGTGCACTAGGCAAAAAACTAGTTTAGGAAATGACTGTACAACGGCGTCATTGGGCCACGAGGACATGAGGGAGAGGGCCACCTAGGGGTAATGGCATGCCAGGAGATCAACAAATTTGACGGTTCGTCGATCCGACCTCCGGTTGCCGAGTTATGTCATGTTGCAGGTCGCATGAAAATACCGTTCAAGGACAATTGGTCAATCTTGGTCCGGGAGCAAAAACCCAAACAGAGCGATGAAAGTGCATGCCGTCAGCTCCTCCAAGTGTGTATAGGCAATGCCGACATGGGTAGACTACCAACACTTGCTCGGTCTAGGGTTTTGCAGAGTTGACCCACCAATGCCATATTTGCATTGAAGTGCACTAGGTAAAAAACTAGTTTAGGAAATGACTGTACAATGGCGTCATTGTGCCACGAGGACACAAGGGAGAGGGCCACCTACGGGTAATGGCATGCCAGGAGGCCAATGGATTCGACGGTTCATCGATCCTACCTCTGGTTGCCGAGTTATGTCAAGTTGCAGGTCGCATGAAAATGTCGTTCAAGGACAATTAGTCAATCTTGGTCCGGGAGTAAAAAACCAAAAGGAGCGACGAAAGTGCATGCCGTCGGCTCCTGCAAGTGTGTATGGGAAATGCCAACATGGCTAGACCACCAACACTTGCTCGGTCTAGGGTTTTTCAGAGTTGACCCACCAATGCTAGATTTGCATTGAAGTGCACTGGGCAAAAAACTAGTTTAGGAAATGATAGTACAACGACGTCATTGGGCCATGAGGACATGAGGGAGAGGGCCACCTAGGGGTAATGGCATGCCAGGAGACCAACGGATTAGACGGTTTGTCGATCCGACCTCTGGTTGCCGAGTTATGTCAAGTTACAGGTCGCATGAAAATGTCGTTCAGGGACACTTTTACTACAAGCTAGGAATTGCATACGAGCTAGTATAAACCCTAGTTTGTAGTATAAGCTTGTGTTTATAGTTTAAGCCCGAGATTGTGGAAAGCCTAGTCTGTAGGTTAAACCCTAGTTTCTACTCTAAACCATAGAAACCCTACAAACTAGTGCATAGCTTACAAACTAGGGTTTACTATACGAAACTAGCACTCTTACTACAGTCTAGGGTTTTGCATACAAGCTAGGGTTTACATACAAGCTATGGCTTCTACAAACTAGTTTTACTACACGAAACTAGGACTCTTACTACAAGATATGGTTTTCATAGAAGCTAGGTTTTACTACAAGATAGGGTTTACATACAAGCCAGGGCCTCTACAAACTAGTGCATAGCCACTAGACAATCAATGACCGTCAAGTTCAACAAGTGCTAAAAAAAGCACAATATGAATGTAATATGGTCTCCCCATCACGGATATATGGTGCCAAACAAAGCACTAAATTTATGCCATCAAGAAATTGTCCCAAACATATTGTTGTCACAATAAGATAAAGGAGTTATGTGGCCATTAACATCCTAAATAAACATATGGCAAATTCATGAATTTTGGGGTAGTTGATGTCTTGCTGCAAATTTGTTCATAACTTTTGCTACATGGAAGGAAACCAAATTCCGTTGAAGACCCATTTGTGAAATCGAATAGCTCTTTCCATCGGTATATGGATTTTGTTTTGTAGTGGCCTAAGGAGTGAAAAAATATCTACTAAAACTCAAAGTACATGTGGTCTTCTTGTGTCAAATACCTGCAAAGTTTCAATTGACAATATATCCCAAACCAAGAAGTGAATGAAGTTCTATGAAAAACCCATTTTAGATATCGGAGAGATATTTTCATTGATATATGGAGTTTGTTATGTAGTAGCTTAGATGTCGGAGAGATATTTTCATTGATATATGGAGTTTGTTATGTAGTAGCTTGATGAATGAGAAAATGTTTGTTGAAACTCAAGGTATGTGTAACCTTATAACGGCAAATACTTGTAGAGCTTCAATTAACAATATCTCCCAAACCAGGAAGTAAAATGAAGTTATATGAAATAACCCATTTGATATGACAAAAACATATTTTCAATGAGCTATGATAGACCCTCTGAAACGCTCAATAAAGGTCACATGGACCATTTAAAATTTCTAAGACGATCATCCTCTTACTACAAGCTAGGGTTTACATACAAGCTAGGGTTTGCATACAAGCTAGGGCTCCTACAAACTAGTGCATAGCCTACAAACTAGGGTTTACTACATGAAACTAGCACTCTTACTACAAGCTAGGGTTTACATACAAGCTAGGGTTTGCATACAAGCTAGGGCTCCTACAAACTAGTGCATAGCCTACAAACTAGGGTTTTAGTACACGAAACTAGCACTCTTACTACAAGCTAGGGTTTGCATACAAGCTAGGGCTCCTACAAACTAGTGCATATCCTACAAACTAGGGTTTACTATACGAAACTAGCACTCTTACTACAAGCTAGGGTTTACATACAAGCTAGGGTTTGCATACAAGCTAGGGCTCCTACAAACTAGTGCATAGCCTACAAACTAGGGTTTACTACACGAAACTAGCCCTCTTACTACAAACTAATGATCTCAAAATCAAGACATACTAATGATTCAATCATTTTAGTGGTTAATGTATTCATTGCAATGAAACATTTTTTACGATATATACATAACTAGCACAAACAAACATTCACATAATGCAATCAAGCATTTGTGTAAGATTCATGCATGCACATTCACAATTTGGACATTTACATAATCTACTTATGCACATTCACAATTTGGACATTTTCATTGTACTTGTTATATATATTGACATGATCATTCCTTATCTTAGGTTTTATTAAACGAAAATTTGGCATATCAAGAACAAAAAATTGACATATTCATAAAAAACATGTACATGAGAAAATTGAGCATATATCAATATTCAATTACAAATAGTATAGTATTAAGGGTATGTAACATACCTCATCATGCTAGATCCCACCTACTATCATTCAACCAAGCCCTCTGCATCATCTCTTATAAGGATGGTCTCCATTAGTCTCTCATGCTCTGTATCTGGTAAGAAGTAGCGTACCTTCGATGAATTTCGGCTCATTAGAGGAAATTTGGGGTCTAAAATGGGCCTTATAAGAAAATGCGCCAACAACAAATTTTGTGAGTTGGAATTCAAGAACCAATAGAATTTCAATAAAATGAGCCAACCATAATGGTTGAATTGACATATTTGTCATAAAAGAAAACTATATTTTTTGTTTGTATTTTCGACATATCTCCATGTCTTTTTACTCAAATTTCAAGCAGGAGAGTTCGTTGGATGCAGAATTTAATTCCGCATCCAACGAGTACCCACGCTGCATACTTTTGACAGACCCCACTACTCAAAAACAAGAAATACCTGAAAAAATGTGATGATGACATCATCATCACGTTTTTTCAGGTATTTCTTGTTTTTGGAGTAGTGGGGTCCGTCAAAAGTATGCAGCGTGGGTACTCGTTGGATGCGGAATTAAATTCTGCATCTAACGAGCTCTCCCGCTCAGAATTTGAGTAAATACATAGGGATATATGTCAAAAATACGAACACAAAAAGTAGTTTTTTTCATTCTTCCTCCAAAATTAATAAGTTCTATTTTATTATTTTAACTATTATTTTAATATTTTCCTTAGGAGGCCCATTTTAGACCCCAAATTTCCTCTAATGAGGCATTGTTCATACCTGGATGTTTGTACCAATGATCAAGTTGGTAAAGTGGTACACACTCGCACCTGGTTTGTAATCCCTGTAAACATATCTGCCCCTCTTTCTTACATTATTGTCCTGTGTCAAGTATTCACCTTTAACAACCATAGACCCGATTGGGAAGTGGTTGTTTTCATCGTCAGTCATGGACATATTGAGGGTTTGCTTTCCCTCTATACAACGTGCCAACCAGTAATCACCGGCCCATTCACTATCTTTTGAGGCAACCACTACGTATATGTGTCCTGCATAATATGATCGTAGGTATATGATCAAAATAATTTTCGTGTGATACAAGGCCATTAATGTGCATTTTAAGATTACGTAAATAACCAAAAACATGTTAATGAAATGCATCATACCATGTTGTACAAGGTCTGAGACATGATCAAAATCTGTAGAAATAGATTATTGGTCTTCTTCCAAAGGAGTTAACTCAACAATTGCATGCTAATTAAGTGGAATTGATATGCGATCCCATCCATCAACCCAATCCAACGATTCACACCCATCCCAGTCACCATCACAGCAAGGCGGGCAAAAACAAGCGAGTTTTCTAGTCCAAATTTCAAATATTGGGTTATCCGAGCTTCGAACCGAATGAAAGCCGCGAGTACCAGGAACGGTCTTGCATTCCCATGCATGTGAACGATCTATGTCCACCACCTCCCCAAAAATCTCTCCACATGTCTCTTTCTTGTGGATTCTACTCGCATAGCTGATTCCTCTCCCATTACTGACGTGCACCACCGGACTATAGATTACGCATTTCGAATAGTAGATTCTGTAGATAGTTTCAATTTCTCTCTTCGTAGCGCTGCTTTGACACATGCTCCGGCTCCGTCATGCTCTCCTTTACCATGCCCAGTCTCGAAATAGTTCCACATATGTGGCACTTTGTGGTTTTTATGCAATGAACACAACCATTGAAATATGCGTGCATTTTTGAACTGACCAGCACATCCATCAGACCAAATCCAGTGTCGATCCATCTGTATGTTCCTTGCCTTCAAGTGATCATACAACATGATGAAGAAATGACGTACATAGTGGAAGTCATGGCACCTATCATCACTTACGTAGAAGTGATATTCCTTCAGAATTTCTCTTTGCTCTTCAGTGCTATTTGGTCCATGCCTATATGTGATATGGACTATCAAGGAAACCTGCTCAGAGTGATAATACTGACTTTGGATCTCATTTTGAGGTTGCAGAGTATAGTTCTCGGAAAAATCAACAACTGATAGTATAGTACCATGGGGAAATGTATCTCTACATATTCTAAACTTCTCATCCTGCCATCGGGCCAAGTGGACATGCTGAACATATTGATGTGTCTTTTCAATAAATTCCTTGATGAAGTCACTAATTTTTATCTGGTGACAAGAAACATGGTCTCAACATTAGTTTTTTTGGGCAAGTAACGATTTAAATGTAACTGTTCAAACATAAATTTATTGATATTTATGCAAACCTGAGATGTCACCAATTGTATCTTTTTGCTTTCTTTCCCTGGAACTATTTCATAGCTGATATATTTGAAACTTTTCATGTCTATTACCATATTGCCAAATTCACTGTCTCCACTCTCGTGCATACATTGGCTCAATAATCTCATTCCAACACAGTTGGAGCATGTTCCATCCAAAGAAGATTTTGCATCGTATGTTTGCCCCTCAGGCCTATTGCACATGATGCTATGAATGAATTCTCTTGATGAAGTCGGTGGTATTGTCAGGGAGCAATCCTGCACATGGTTAGTATGCAACACACGGCGAATGTACGAAAATTTTTCATAGTAATATTCATATTCTACATGATATCTACAACAACAAGTGTTACGAAGAGTATTTATTCTAACATACTAGGGCTTACATTTCTCAAAAGATCTCTGCCCCAAGTTTAATTCTTTATGTTCATTCCTGAATCTCTCGTATAGTTCTATCTGTGTTACATCAAGAAGATGTTTAATATGCAGTTCACGATCCTTTGAACCCATTCTCAGTTTTAGTACATCCTTCCGGTTTGAAGAAGGCCTTGTGTGATCATGCCAAAAACTATGCACTAGTCCCTTTACTGCATCAACAAGCTTCATGTCACGATGTGGCAACTGACCAATAAAGGCCCAAAAATATGTTTGATCGGTTGTGTCAAGATGTTCTCTTCTAATAGAATACCTACGGAGGGTTTTTACATTCAAATTAACTATTTTGCATGTATGCTTGAGAAAATGGAGCTTGGTGTTCTTATTTGCAATTGCTTGTGACAACACACGACAAGCCGCATTGCGGTCCTTTGAGCGTGTCTTCTTACCAATTTTACCAAAGGCATCTACTAAGCTTTTAACTATATGAGAACTTGGTCCAGAATTCTTTATCATCTTTATCCCTAACTTTTTCCTAACAATATTCATGCTCCTAGATTTCAACAATGATAAAAATAATCTACATTTATCTCCATCAGATTTAGAATCAAAATATTTATCAAGTATCTGTTGAGTTTGATAAGCAATACTACGTTTAGATAGCGTACCTTCAATGGAATTGAGGAGAATTTCATCAACTTGAATACGCTTTGGAGTTCTTCGATGCCATGTGCTTGCTAATTGAGGATAGGAGGGTGGAAGTGTACCATGTAGCGCATCACCAACAAAAACTGATGTTTCAGTTGTAGCTTGTTGTCCTTCATTCTCTTCCTGGTAGTTGGATGGTGGAAGTCCAATATTTTCTTTTTCAACAGTAGGCTCCATGTCCAACACCTCTCTGACTTGCTCACTTGTATAACGACAAGAGGGGAACAAATTTTGTGTTTCTTCATGAGCTTGATCTTGAGATTGTAAGTTATTGATTTGACTTGAAGTGGGAATTGAAACATCCCCTAATGAGCACCTACGTTTTTCTTGTTCAACAACTCTTGTGGAACTTGAAGGCCCCTCTAGTGAATGCCTTCTTTTTTTTGTTGTGGATTAATAGGATGAACCATGGTATCCTCTATAATTGGATTTGGATTAGTTTTAGTTGTAGCTTGTTTTCCTTCATTCTCTTCCTGGTAGTTGGATGGTGGAAGTCGAATATTTTATTTTTCAATAGTAGGCTCCATGTCCAATGCCTCTCTGACTTTCTCACTTGTATAACGACAAGAGGGGAACAAATTTTGTGTTTCTTCATGAGCTTGATCTTGAGATTGTAAGTTATTGATTTGACTTGAAGTGGGAATTGGAACATCCCCTAATGAGCACCTACGTTTTTCTTGTTCAACAACTCTTGTGGAACTTGAAGGCCCCTCTAGTGAATGCTTTCTTTTTTCTTGTTGTGGATTAATAGAATGAACCATGGTATCCTCTATAGTTGGATTTGGATTAGTTCCCAAAGAAAGCCTCCAATTAATCATGTCTACTCTTTTCTTTTTTTTCTCTTCTTCAATTAATTCTTGAGGTCTCTTCTTCCTTGATGATTTTCTTGCTCGGTTATGTACATTCCCCATCACCACAATGATCAATTCAATAAATTGTGTTTTTGCTACTCTTCAATTACAAGTTTTAGTGCTTTATACCTATAGATCCTTCAAGGTGCTTCAATCTTCCTTCTCAATAGTTCATATTTGTCATCAAAACAATGATGAATGAGAAAGTTTAGCTTTGGTGCTTTTCACTAGTAAGCAAATGAAAGTTAACTCATAAATTGTTCCTCAAATTGCTTCTTTTGTAAAATAGTGTATAAACAACATCACCATCAAATGGTATTGAAGCTTGATATCTTATCTTGTGTGCTCAATTATAAACAAAATGAATAGCTCAAAATACCTTATTTTTTGTGTGTTCTTCAATTGAAGATTCTTCAATTTTGCTTATTATCTTCTTCAAATCTCATCACATAACCCAACACCACATTGATCAACCATGAAATATGTCCTCAATCTTGCACCTGCATAACCAAAAATTGATAGAGATGGTGTATGAATGGAAAAATTGTAATGGCGGGCTCGTTCTCTTTCGAAAAAATCGCACGATATTTTGAAAATGTTTGGATAGAGTTAAGATACTGTCGGATAAAGACAATTCTGTGTTTTTAACAGTCCATAATGCGCACGCGTTTTATCTCTACATAACGCGCATGCGTTTTGTAGAACTATAATGCGCACGCGATATTAGAGACCAGAAATAAATGTGTTTGGTGCACGGCTATACCAACGAATACAATGTAGAATAAATAAATGTTTTAAATAGTTAACCCCCCCCCCTAATGTATGTGGTCCATTAGATTAACCCACCACCCTTTACTTCTCTAGTAACCAAGTCTCTCTCTATAATACCCCCCTCACTCTATCATCATCATGCTCATAGTCATCATCATCATCATCGTGGTCGTCATCACCATAGTCATCATGCTCAACATCATCATCATCATCATTGTTTGAATCATCATCATTATCATGGTCATCATCGTAATTGTTCATCATCATCACCATCATCATCATTGTTCATCATTATCATCATCATGTTGATAATGGTCATCATCATCATCATAGTCGTCGTCGTCATCATCATCATCATCATCATTGTTGTTGTGGTCATTTTCATCATGCTCAACATCATCATCAGCATCATCATTGTTCATCATTATCATCATCATCATGGTCATCATCATCGTGGTCATCATCATCATCATCATCATTGTTCATCATCATGGTCA
Source organism: Pseudotsuga menziesii (assembly GCA_001517045.1). Classification (NCBI taxonomy): domain Eukaryota; kingdom Viridiplantae; phylum Streptophyta; class Pinopsida; order Pinales; family Pinaceae; genus Pseudotsuga; species Pseudotsuga menziesii. The sequence goes on from LPNX010959449.1 coordinate 102,746, forward strand.
TCATCATCGTGGTCATCATCATCATTATCACCATCATTATCCTCATCATCATCATCATCATCACCATCATCATCATTGTTCATCATTATCATCATCATCATGGTCATCATCATCGTGGTCATCATCATCATCATAGTCGTCGTCATCATCATCATCATCATCATCATCATTGTTCATCATCATGGTCATCATCATCGTGGTCATCATCATCATCATCATTCCTCATTATCACTGTGGTCATCATCATCATCATCGTCATCATCATTGTCGTAGTCATTGTCATCATGCTCAACATCATCATCATCACCATCATCATTATCATTATCATGGTGTTCATGATGTTGATGGTGATGGTGAGGATGATGATGATGATGTCCATGATGTTGATGGTGAGGATGATGATGAGGATGATGTTGATGATGTTGATGGAGATGGTGAGGATGATGATGATGATGTCCATGATGTCGATGGTCAGGATGATGATGAGGATGATGTTGATGATTTTGATGGTGATGATGATGATGAAGGTGAGGATGATGATGATGATGATGAGGATGATGTTGATGATGTTGATGGTGATGATGATGATGAGGATGATGATGATGAATGATGATGATGTTCATGATGTTGATGGTGAGGATGATGAGAATGATGATGTTCATGATGTTCATGATGTTCATGATGAGGATGATGATGATGATGTTGATGGTGTTCATGGTGTTGATGGTGATGATATTGATGGTGATGGTGAGGATGATGATTATGATGTCCACGATGTTGATGGTGATGACGTTGATGGTGATGATGTTGATGGTGATGATGATGATGAGGATGATGTTGATGATGTTGATGGTGATGATGATGATGAGGATGATGATGATGAATGATGATGATGTTCATGACGTTGATGGTGAGGATGATGATGATGATGTTCATGATGTTCATTATGTTGATGATGAGGATGATGATGATGATGTTGATGGTGTTCATGATGTTGATGGTGATGATGATGATGAGGATGATGATGATGATGATGATGGTGATGATGTTGATGGTGATGATGATGATGAAGGTGAGGATGATGATGATGATGAAGGTGATGACGATGATGAGGATGAGGATGAGGATGAGCATGATGATGATGATGTTCATGATGTTGATGGTGATGATGATGATGAGGATGTTGATGATGAATGATGATGATGTTCATGACGTTGATGGTGAGGATGATGTTCATGATGTTCATGATGTTCATGATGAGGATGATGATGATGATGTTGATGGTGTTCATGATGTTGATGGTGATGATGTTGATGGTGATGGTGAGGATGATGATGATGATGTTCATGATGTTCATGATGTTCATGATGAGGATGATTGTTCATGATGTGATGGTGTTCATGATGTTGATGGTGATGATGTTGATGGTGATGGTGAGGATGATGATGATCATGTCCATGACGTTGATGGTGATGACGTTGATGGTGATGACGTTGATGGTGATGATGATGATGAGGATGATGGTGATGGTGAGGATGATGATCATTATGTCCATGATGTTGATGGTGATGATGATGATGTTCATGATGTTGATGGTGAGGATGATGATGTGGATGATGATGATGATGAAGGTGATGACGATGATGAGGATGAGGATGATGATGAGCATGATGATGATGATGTTCATGATGTTGATGGTGATGATGAGGATGAGGATGATGATGATGAATGATGATGATGTTCATGATGTTGATGGTGAGGATGATGATGATGATGTTCATGATGTTCATGATGTTGATGAGGATGATGATGATGATGATGTTGATGGTGTTCATGATGTTGATGGTGATGGTGAGGATGATGATGATGATGTCCATGATGTTGATGGTGATGACGTTGATGGTGATGATGATGATGAGGATGATCTTGATGATGTTGATGGTCATGATGATGATGAAGGTGAGGATTATGATGATGATGATGAGGATGATGTTGATGGTGAATTATGTTGACACGCATGCGATATTAGTGACCAGAAATAAATGTGTTTGGTGCACGGCTATACTAACGATTACAATGTAGAATAAATAAATGTTTTAAATACTTTAACCCCCCCTAATGTATGTGGTCCATTAGATTAACCCACCACCCCTTACGTCTCTAGTAACCAAGTCTCTCTCTCTAATACCCCCCTCACTCTATCATCATCATGCTCATAGTAATCATCATCATCATCATGGTCGTCATCATCATATTCATCATGCTCAACATCATCATCATCATCATTATCATGGTCATCATCATCATTGTTCATCATCATCATCATCATTGTCGTGGTCATTGTCATCATGCTCAACATCATCATCATCATTGTTCATCATTATTATCATCATCATAGTCATCATCATCATGGTCAGCATCATCATCATAGTCATCATGGTCATCATCATCATAGTCATCATGGTCATCATCATCATCATCATCATCATCATTGTTCATTATCATCATCATCATCATGGTCATCATCATCGTTGTCATCATCATCGTGGTCATCATCATCATCACCATCGTCATCATTGTTCATCATTATCATCATTATCATGGTCATCATAATCATAGTCGTCATCATCATCATCATCATCATTCTTCATTATCATCATCATCATCATCATCATTATCATCATAGTCATCATGCTCAACATCATCATCATCATCATCATTATCATCATAGTCATCATGCTCAACATCATCATCATCATCATCATTGTTCATCATGGTCATCATCATCGTGGTCATCATCATTCCTCATTATCATCGTGGTCATCATCATCATAGTCATCATACTCAACATCATCATCATCATCATCATTGTTGATCATGGTCATCATCATCATAGTCATCATACTCAACATCATCATCATCATCATCATTGTTGATCATGGTCATCATCATCGTGGTTATCATCATCATTCAAGTCATTATCATCATCATCATCACTCATCATCATCATCATGGTCATCATCATTATCATCATCATTCTTCATTATCATCATGGTCATCATCATCATCATCATCATCATCATAGTCGTCGTGCTCATCATCATCATTCAAGTCATTATCATCATCACCACCATCATCATCATCATCATCATCATCATCATCACCATCAACATCACAAACATTATCACCATCATGCTCATCATCATCATTCAAGTCATCATCATCATCATCATCATCATCATCATCATTCTTCATTATCATTGTGGTCATCATCATCATCATCAATGTTCATCATCATCATCATCATCATCATTGTCATGGTCATTGTCATCATGCTCAACATCATCATCATCACCATCATCATCATTGTTCATAATTATCATCATCATCATGGTCATCATCATCGTGGTCATCATCATCATCATAGTCGTTGTCGTCATCATCATCATCATCATCATCATTGTTCATCATCATGATCATCATCATCGTGGTCATCATCATCATCATCATTCCTCATTATCATCGTGGTCATCATGATCATCATCATAGTCATCATACTCAACATCATCATCATCATCATCATCATCATCATTATTGATCATGGTCATCATCATCGTGGTCATCATCATCATCATCATTCCTCATTATCATCGTGGTCATCATGATCATCATCATAGTCATCATACTCAACATCATCATCATCATCATCATCATCATCATTATTGATCATGGTCATCATCATCATCATCATCATCATCATTATTGATCATGGTCATCATCATCATCATCATCATCATCATTGTCGTGGTCATTGTCATCATGCTCAACATCATCATCATCACCATCATCATCATTGTTCATCATTATCATCATCATCATGGTCATCATCATCATCGTAGTCATCATCATCATCATCATCATCATCATCATTATCATGGTCATCATCATCATCATCATTCCTCATTATCATCGTGGTCATCATCATCATCATCATAGTCATCATACTCAGCATCATCATCATCATCATTGTTGATCATGGTCATCATCGTCGTGGTCATCATCATCATTCAAGTCATTATCATCATCATCATCATCATCATTATCCTCATCATCATCATGGTCATCATCATCATCATCATCATCATTCTTCATTCTCATCGTGGTCATTATCATCATCATCATAGTCATCATGCTCAATATCATCATCATCATCATCATCATCATCATCATTGTCGTGGACATTGTCATCATGCTCAACATTATCATCATCATCATCATCATTATTCATCATTATCATCATCATCATGGTCATCATCATCGTGGTCATCATCATCATCATAGTCATCATGGTCATCATCATCATCATCATCATGGTCATCATCATCGTGGTCATCATCATCATCATAGTCATCATGGTCATCATCATCATCATCATCATCATCATCATCATTGTTCATCATCATCATGGTCATCATCATCGTGGTCATCATCATCATCATCATCATCATCATCATCATCATCATCATCATAGTCATCATGCTCAATATCATCATCATCATCATCATTGTCGTGGTCATTGTCATCATGCTCAACATCATCATCATCATCATCATCATCATAGTCATCATGCTCAATATCATCATCATCATCATCATTGTCGTGGTCATTGTCATCATGCTCAACATCATCATCATCATCGTCGTCATCGTCATGGTCATCATCATCATAATATTCATCATGCTCATCATCATCATCATCATCATCATCATTGTTCATCATTATCATGGTCATCATCATCGTGGTCATCGTCATCATTCTTCATTATCA
>LPNX010959449.1:108665-124975 GCA_001517045.1 Pseudotsuga menziesii
TTTCTCTCTCTCTATGTCTCTTGACCCTTTCCTGCCCTTATTAAATATTACACATAGCTTCCCTTGACCCTTCCCCACCCCTATACAATATTAGCCATAGTTTCCCTTAAACCTTCTCCACCCCTATTAAATATTAGCCATAGTTTCCCTTGATCCTTCCCCACCCCTTCTAAAACATTAACCAAAGTCTTTCCTACCTCCTCTAAATTATTAAAAAATATTTTTTTTGTTTTCAATAATGCATGCGCGTTTTGGTTCACTATAACGCTAGCGTGTTTTTGTTCATTATAACGCGAGCGCATTTCAAAATTCTATGAGCGGGAGTATTTTTTTGAATTCAAATAAAACGCGCCATGTTTTTTAGAGTCAAAACCAATCCGAATCACTTGGTCACATGTCAACCTTAATCCTATGTGTATGGTTTGGTGTTTGCTTCGGTAATACCAAACCTATGCTATGGTAATCATGGACCAAAGCTAATTGGGTGTTTCTTCCAGTTTCTGAAGAAACCTGTGTTTAACCACTCTTTACAGTATGCTACACACAATCATTTTTGACGAAATCTTAAACACAAATATGGTTTTTTTAACAGATTCCAAATATGTAACTTTTATTTAAAATTATTAATTTTTCATATTTTTCTTCAAATTCTTTTCTCTCCTACCTCCTTAACTCGTGAAACACACTGTTAGTGTTTCTTCTATAACTTTTTCAATTCTTGATCACTTCAAACAAAATTTTTATGGTGCACAAGTAGACACTAACCTCTACGTTCTATCAAAACCCCATTTCATGATTTTTGCATTAAGACCTTCAAACGCTGCACCCACAAAACACGTACCATTTTCAAGGTTTTCTCACTTAGACAATTATAAAAATATTATAAAATTACTAATTTAATTTTCAAAAAATAATGCCGCACTAGTGCTGTGGGTTCTCTACATGGATGTCAATTTTTGTAGCTTGATTCGATCATTTAGGCCCTCAAAGGCTGCACCCACAAAAACATATACCTTATAATTTCCGTGAAAAATAAAAAGTGCCTGTTAGGAAAAATGAAATTTGACATAGCTATGCAAATTTTTGATACATAAAAGTTATATATTCAAAAAGGTGATTCAATTTCCTACATTTCATGTTTTTTACTCAATGCAAGATATTTTGCATAAGTATCTCAAAAAATCCAAGTAAGTTGAGGGATGCCTGATTTTTCAGGTTTCTATTGCATCTAACGCGCCAAAAAGGTCCCTCATTATCTTGCACAGGCCCTTTGCAGAAATATTCTATTTAAAAGGAGGAGCTTTCACCACTTTTCTATCCTGTGCTGCATGTTTTACCCCTGATCTTAGACCATATAATTTGTTTGGCATTTCCTTACAGACCTCAGGCATAGACATCTAATAATCATCTTCTTCATACTGATCTATTTCTGTAGCATACTGATAATCATATCTAGTTAGAAAATGCGAGGAAGCATCATCATCAAACTGACTAATATTATGTTCTTTTTTTTCCAAATCATCTAACTCCCCTTCATCTATTTCATATGATTCATCATCTCTGACATTATTGTTTTGAAAAGGAGGTTGAATCCTTTGTTCTTCATTTTCTCGTCTGTTTCTCTGTATATTATTATTTCGTCTTTCTCTTGGCAAAAACCTAGGGGCAAAAGGTCTTCTAAACTGGTTCTTATTTCTATCACCTTTAGGTATGGGTTTATTCTAATTTCTATTTCCCATTTCTAACCTGTCGATCTTAGCAAACAAACTTTTTATGATTTTACTCATTTCATCCATTTTGTTATTTGATGACCTTCCTGTATGGCTGGATGTAATGATTTCCTTCTTTCCTTTTCTATCCATCATTTGGTGTTCTGTTTCCTCCTTGAGTTTATTTGAGGCCAAAATATTTGATTCTACTTCTAATGCTTCATTTTGCATGTTTTGAAGTGACTCAGATTTTCTTTCTCTCAATAGAAAAGAAAACTCAAGATCAAATGAGTTTGCATAAGCTAACTTTGTTACTGTCTTAGTAGGTTTTATTTCAACTGGAATCCTACTGTACATTTTGTTGAATCTTTTGGAAAAGTCTCCCACAGCTTCATCCTTTTTTCATTTTAAAGATCCAAATTCTGTCATATAATACAAATACTCTTGAGTGTCCCCCCACTGTCTCATAAATGCTTCTTCCAAAGCATCTATGGCATCTATGTTGTTTGGTGGTAATTCCCTAAACCATTCTCTAACCTCACCATCTAGACTCTGAACAAATACTCTCATCCAAACATCTTCATGTTCAAAATTTTGATTGTTTGCATAACTACAAAATGTATCCCAGTGCTCTTCTGCAGTGGCTTCTCCCTGGCCATTAAACCTTGGAAGGTACTTTTGATAATCTCCTGCTGGGAGAGCATTGAGAGGTTGGGGTAAAACAAGTGGGGAATACCTTGCTGCTACCATAGAAGCCATTCAATTTTGAGCCATTCTAGGGTTTGTATTAGACTGAAAGCTACTTGACTGTTGTGACGAGGGACACAAACTACCAGGATTTGGTTGACTCAATGGGATAGTATTAACCAAAGGAGTATGGGCTGAAACTAAAGAAGAAGTTCCTGTCTGCAATGCTTCAAGCTTAACCTTCTCTAATAGCAAAGGATTTGTAAAGACACAGAAATTGTCAATTTGGGAAGGGGTAAATAACAGGTCTAACTCCTCTCGTCCTTTTTTTGAATGTGGATTTAAAGAAGGAACTGGAAAAGATGCAAATTCAGAGATCTCTAAAGCTGTAGGCTGTTTGAATTTTTCTGATGAAGTAGAAATTAGATTTCTCCTAGCCTCCTTTAACAACTGCTCAGGATCTGAGACTCCTGGATTCAAAGGGGATGAGGGATTTCCTTGAGTCCCTATATTATTTGAAGCCACTGTAACTTCTTAAAAGGTGACCGAATGTAGTCTATATCAGGTTTGAATGATTCTGTTCACCCTACAAAATCAATTCCATGAAACTGTCGATTACCTAGGGAAGATATCATTTCCTTTGTCTGTCCCCGGTAACAGCGCCAGAAGATGTTATCCCTAAAGTTGAACCTAGACTATGGGGGCTCAAGATTAAGGAAATATTGTTTTAAAATAGAAATCAATAAATTCAAAATGAAAACCAATGATGTATAAAATCAAAGTTGTTGGTAGAATCACACAGTTTACAATAAACTAAGCTGGTATGAAATCAAAATTGTTTTGTACATATCACACACTTATAAATGAAATAAGATGGTACAATATAAGATCTATGAGAAAATCAAAACATTATTGAGGAAATAGGCTGGTAGGTCAATCAGAGTTGAAAGATTAATCAACAGGAACTGTATAACATAAAATCAAACACAAATTTCAATATCGAGGTTACTATGATCATAAAGTCAAGAAGTGAAACTGCTTCTGTTTTCTAAAGTATAAGGATAATTGTATTTCACAATAAGAATTACTGCAATGGGATTTAATGGACCATATGCATAATAAAATTATTATAAAAACTATTCATAACACACATAAGCAAATCATCATCATGCTCATTCAAAAATAGAACCTGTACTGAAACTGCAATATGTTTATGTTATACAGACATAGCTCAAAACTAGGCTTGCATTACTCAAAATATTGCCAACCCCTGTCTCCTTCTCGAGACCTCTTTAAATACAAAATCATGTTTTTTTTAAGACTAACCATAAGATCCTATATCTAATGATCGAACCTCCTCAAAAACAGGGAAGTCAATCCCTTTTAAAAAGTACTAAAGAACAAGTGTAATACATGTGTCCAATAAACTACATAAGTTCAAAAACCAAAGTACAATTTAACTTCTAAAGCCTTCTAGAATCCTCTGCTAGTGTAGCTAAGTCAATCAGAACCTCTGAACGCCTTTGTAGTCTGGCGAATTCAGCACCCTTATTGTCCTCCTTGATTTGAGCCTTGACTTGTTCCAGCTGTTTCTGAATGGCTCGTTTCTCCCTTAGAACATCTTTGGAAACTATCAGCAACTTTTGGTATTCTGCCTCTTTATCCTCTAGGTCTTCATGCAATCTTTTGTCGGCCACCATTAATTTTTCATTTATGTCTTGCAAATATTTAGTTTGTTCTTGATAAGTCTGCAAAGACTTCTTACATTGGCTTAATTCAGGGGATATTTCCAAATCTTCCTCTCCTATGTGGACTCCTTCCTGTAAACCTTTTGATGTTGAGCCATAATTTGGAATATCCTGCTTATCTGTGTAAAACGCTTTTGGTATAGTGCCCGCTACGCCCTGCATAACAATAAAATTTTCATAATATACATAGTTTTGGTCTCTTGCTGTATGCACTGTTTCTTCACTACCAGCATCATCAATCACTACAACATTCATGGCATCTTCATGTGTTGCCTCTTTCCATATCTACATCTTCTTCCTTAGCCTAGTTCTTGGCTTCTCTGTCTTGAATAACTGTTTACAAATATTATTCTTTGAAGCTATGGTTTTTAGCATATCATTGAGTTTCTCTGGGTTTTCATTTGTGTAGGAGGCTTCAGGGCACAAGCCTTCCTGGATGGCTTTCTCAGCAGTATGATTTTCTTCATTCTCAATTGTTTGAACAAGCTTCTTAGGACTTATTATTGGTTGTTCTGTATCATCCATCATTTTTTTGCCTTTTTCTTTAGGGTTATCCTTAAACCGTAGCTCTGCTAATAGGGATTCCCATGTTCTTTCTTCCTTCTGCAACTGAGCTAGAATTAATAATTTAATAAACCCTTGGTGATAAACAGAGTGAGCTGTATGCTCGGGATGGTTTTGAACTCTGGCAATCATTTTTGGAGGCTTTTTAACAAGTAAAATGGGAGATTTACCTGTATACTTCCATGAACATGCATTAGCAATTTTAGATGGCACTTTAATACTCTGTCATACCTTCCATCACAGGTGATGTAATTCTATATCACCTCCAAAGGAACCCTCCTTCCTGGATTCATTTTACTAACGTGGACACCATTTTTCCAATCTAGTTTTTCACCTCCTGGCATTAGAAATTCACTGAAATTATCTGGACACTGTTGTTGTTTGAACCATTTTTCACCCTGTGCAGGAACACCAATTGCCTCAGCAACAGAATCCTCAGTTACTCTAACAGTTAGGCTTTGCAACTGAACCCTCTCATCTCTGTAATTTTCAATAAATAGCATGGTCATTTGTGAATGGTATCCTTGCAGTTTCTCACAAAAATTGAACCACCGGGACTTCTGCATAAGCTTGGCAGACCTAGGAAATTGGTTTATCCAATCTGTATTACTTGGTTCTAACCTGCAAATGAAACCACCAGGATTTATTTTCACTATAACCTCTGGTTCTTCCTCGTCTAGTGCCTTTGACATTGAAAACCCTAAAAAAATTGCAACTTTGATGTATAGACCAACTGGGCTTTAAATCTCATACAAAATCAGCACATCGACTAAACTTCGTTGCAATTTACCTCTGTGGCTAGTCTTCACTCCATGCTAGCTCTGGCCTGTCAATAATGCACCTGTGCTCATGCTAATGTTAATTAAACTAATATGAAAACCTAACCGAATGAAAATAACAATGAATATAGAACCAAAGGCCTCGTTGGTATTACCCTTAAGCCTCTGTCAATAACGCAAATCAACAAAGCCTTCACGCTATATTATCTCGAATAGGGAAATATTTGCTGCAACTACTGGTTCTGAAATGCAGGAAAATATATATAATGTAATCCATACCCTCAAACACAAAATCCATCAGGGTTTGGAAGCGAACCCTAGCTTCTTGAAAACCCGCATGTTACTGCTTGTGATCAATGAAACTGTACAGTATACAAACAGGCATTTGCACATCCCTCTCCAGCTAGCAAGCAAAGTAATGAGATATATTTTGGGGAAAAGAATGAGTTAATTCGATTCTGCCACGGCCAATACTAAAAATCATTATATGTATTGTTCAAATTTCGAAATGACAACAGGTGTACCCTTTCATAAATGACACCATACAGCTCATCATTTCATGGACAGGGATGCATTTACAACATGTCCATATCGAATGCCAAATTTATGAATATGACCAAAGTTTATTATACCTTTGCATTCCATGGTATTAATAAACAATAAACTTTTCAATGAAATGCCCTTTTGACATTCTGCTATCAGTAAGTAAAATGTTGCCAGTTCATGATATGCTGCCAGCTGTAACAAATCACCATATAACATACAATCTCTTACACATACATAGGCTCATAGCTAATGAATGAAGGCTTTGATGATTCTAGATAGTTAAAGAAACCATAAGGGTGATCAGTCAATCATAAGGTATAAAACAAAGCAAAATTAAAACAATAAAAACAAAACACAATAAAAAAATTTAAAAATAAAAAGGTGAAACAACCTTAGAGATAACACCAAACTTGGGTGCATTTGGACATGAAGTGAGACTCCTAGGAATGTTACTTATCAGATTCTATGGGAACACAAGTATGCATGATTCTACAAACTAATTTGTGAGGTGTTTCTAATGCCCCTTTATGAAATTATTTTTCTCAAAGAACTAAACTTCCTATTCGGCAATTCCATGGAAGTTATATGTGAATATGGAGAGTATTTTTTCTCACAAGGAATAACATACCAAAGAATGTATGGAGCTTCTAGAGCTACATCTATGCTTCCTAAGTACGCCATGGACTACGTAGTCCACAAAGAAGTAGTAAGGAATGTGTGCATAAATGGAGTAGGCAATTTCCTTCATGATATGAAAAAGGAAACATTTCCACCACTACCTTTTTTTCCATAGGAGGATTCAAGTTCTCCAAGGTCAAAGGTGCCACCGATTTTGTAAAAGAATTGGAGATTTTTCATTTCAATGAGAAAATTTTCTTGAGGAATGATAGTAGGGGTAAGGTTACTAAACATTATGCAACTCTTAGAATCCATTACAAATACTCAGATCATTTTAACAAGGATGAAGAAGTATACAGAAGGGCCAATAACATGACTGAGTTGAGCAAGATTTTCAAGAAGAAAAGTGGCACCAATGGGAGTAAAGACATTAGCAGTGTAGCAGAGAAGAAGATGCAGAAACAAAAGTAGGAGGCCTTAAGATTACAATACGTCGAGGTAGAGAAGTGATTGAGAGAAGAAGCTGAAAGGATACAAGACGAAGAAACTCCGAAGAAGAAAGAAGAAGAAGAGAGATTTAAGAAAGAAGAAGCTCTCATTCAACAGGAAGAGGAAAGATTACAGAAAGAAGAAGAAGAAAGAGCACAAAAGGAAGCTAAGGCAGATGGTGAAGAACGAACAAGGAAGGAAGAAGAAGACAAAATCAAGGAATAATTGGACTGGGAAACAAGTCATAATGACATAGTACATTCTCCTGTTTCATCAAGTGGCACAGTCACAGGTGGCCACATTCCTTTTGGAGAAGTTGGCCTTACTCCATTTACCCCTTCTAAGAAGCACATGATGGCTCGCTTAGACACCATTATTTCTTATAAGTAAAGGAATACCATCACCAGAAGTTCTGAAAAAAGGTTAAAGATGGGATCACAAGGATGACCTAGTTACAGTGACTGAAAATAGAATCATGGAGGGTAATCACAAAGAACCTAGGTTGATGGTCTCTATGAATAAAGCAGTTGTAGAAGCCAATGCTGATAACATTAACCAGTTGATGGAAAATGTAGATCATCAAAAGGGAAAAATGCTCAACTTAAAAGATACTCTAGTTAAGACAAGAGGAAAAGGCATAGAACTAAAAATAAAGCATGATTCTATCCTCTGATAAAAATAAAGACCTGAAAGGGAATACCAATCTTTTGAGACATAAAAGGATTCATTGGAGGTGCAGTTAATCATTATGGATGGAGAGAGAATGGATTTTTAAGCCAGGATTTCAGAACTGGAATCAAGGGAATTTGCGGCGATCCAACAAGTGGGGGACTTAAAAACCCAAGTATAAGAGCTTTTGGCATATAAGGTATCCCTGGAGAATCAGCTAAATATAGCTAATGAAAGAAAGAAGAACATCACCCATTCTGTGACCAGGCCTGCAACATCCAAAGGAAGATGCACCAAGTTCAAGTTAACCTATCAGGAGCAATTTATATAGTAAAGCTGATAGTGACTATATTAAACGAAATTGCATCAAAGTCACTAAATTTTAGGAGAAGACATCATAGAAGTCAGAAAGAAGGTGCAAATACAGTTGACCTACATAGAGGCCAACTCGAAGTTTCCAAGACATATGCGACATAAAACAACACGAGGCATAAAAATAGAAATGACACTCCTCGAGTTTTGTAGGAAAGATTCTATATGGTTAAACAATGAAATTGGAAAAACTTTGGAAAAATTTGATGAGTTCTATAAAAATATACGCCAATTCTATAAGGAATGCAAGCTTTCTTTGGCAACAAAGATCACCAATTTTCTAGAAAAAGAGCAACATATGGTGCATCTACATGATAGACTACAAGAGGATGTACATTACATTCACAAAATGGAAGTTGTCAACAAGGAAGATGTTAAAAATTTGGTTGGGCGGGATTTTGTTAGAAATCACATTTTGGAAGACGTGTACATATCTGCCCCAGAAAAGGTGGCATGCATGGAGACACAGCTGACCATGCACAAAGTGACCGTGCAAATGTTGGAGCTGATAAATTACAAGACTATCACAGAAGAAGCCAACGCATGGGGAGAATATATTTCAAGCTTGGAAGGGACCACTTTAAAATTTTGTCCTATATGTATTTTTTTCATTTTCCTAATATGAGACACTAGAAGATGAAATTTTGGAATTCCTAGGGTTAGGGAAGTCGATGAGTCACTAGGTGACAAAATTGTAATTGTAATATAAATAGAGGTGGAGATTAGAGTAAAAGGACTTTTGTCTAACACAAGGAAGATGGATTATTTTGTAAGGATAACTCATCTTTTCTTCTAATAAAAAAGGACCTACATGCTGGGAAAAGACTGCACAGGAATTTGCATGGGATGTGTGGAGTTTCAAATGTAGAATTACTTCTATTTTGTTTCCATACAACTGTGAGATCGTTCTGACTTCTTTTGAATTGTTTCTTTGATGATGAATGGTTTTTATTTCTATATAAATATCTGTGCATGAATCAAGTAATGAATGTTTTATTATATCAGAGCTTTCTTTGATAATCTTTCCCCTATAAATATACATCTAAAATTGAAACAACTATCTGTGAGATTATTATGCATAATTATAGTACATACTATAAACATTAAATATTCTCCCTATGAGGATAGAATAGATTAGACTATAGTAGATTAAAATAGAATAGACTTGTTTAGATTCATATTTAAAGAAGTAAATGAGAAAGTAGGGATGATAAGACGGGATGTAAGAACCTACGCATCACTTGTGAGGTTCCTGTTCTTCAATTAATTGAATTTAATTTAGGCATTTGCACCTTATTCATTCCTTTAAAGAAAATTACATAAACGATGGATCAGCTCGTAACCAGTAAAGACTTAAAAGACTTAATCTACGGTAGTCGAACCGATAATCGGACGAATTCCCCATACCAAATGGTGGACAATATAACTGGTACCGATTACCGTGGAGAATCCCTACTGTCAGTACTTGGATATTTTCATGGAATCAACAGATTTGGCACTAGAAGTAGGGCCTCCAATGCGTGGATGGTAGAATAAATCTATTTGTATGAACAAATTTCGCTAGAACTACATCCGAAATTTTTTTACAAGAAGATTTCATTCTTGAATCTGATGAACAAAAAAGGTAAGTTCTGAAGAGCAAGACTCGGAATGTTTGTACATTGTCGCATTTGAATAATTTGATCACTTTCAGAGGCATACAATATCTTATGTTAAGAAACTTGGAGGATTGAAAGTAATCCCTACATTTCCAAGAAGGAAGGATCCCAAGAACGCAATATATTATACTTAAGATTCGATGCTTGTAGAGAATTTGGAAGAACTGGTGGATCTATCTACCCAAGAAATCACTCAACCTCTTGCTGAGTTGGGACTAGAGACCCCTATATCTCAGGTTTTTACACATTCTCCACCAAAATATCCACCTCAAGTTATGGCTAAACCAGAACACCAATTAATAATGTTGCACCTTTGCATGATTAACCTAAGCACCCAGAATGAGTGTTACCAAAGTTTGATCCCAAAAACGGAATTTCTGCAGAAGACCATTTGAAAATTTTTATATCGCTATGAATCTTTTAAATGTTGAACATGAAGATGTTGTATGTAGACTATTTCCATATACTTTTGAGCCTAAAGCATCTTCATGTTCTTTAGTCTACAATCCAATTCAATAGCAAACTGGGATACTTTCAAAAGGGTTTTTAAAGGTAAATTCGGTAATCAAAAGACTGTATCTACCCTTATGAAAGAGTTATGGTCTATGAGGATGGAAAGGAAAGAAAAGGTCCAAGACTTCAATCAAAGGTTTACTACTCTTTTAAAAAGTTTTAATTCTTCAACAAAACCAACTAACAAATCTTTGGTGGAATATTATACTACATCACTATACCCACCTATAGAAATGTTTGTGAAAAGAGAAGTTAAGCCCACACTGGTAGAAAAATATGAAGAATCTAGCAGGGTGGAAGCTGATCCTGATAGTATAGCAAAGCATAATTTAAAACCAGAAGTAAAACAACAGCTAGTAAAAAACCGTTTTTGTTAACTAATCCCAAGGAAAAACACTCAAATGAGTTAGAAAATGTGGTAAAAAAGGTATAGAAGTTATCGAACAAGATAGTAGACTTAGTAAAGGATAAAGGATCTAGTTCATCTAGAAATAATTTAAAACCTTATTACAAGAAAAGGGAAGAAAGTGGACATCCTCAACCTCCTTTAATTAATTCTGTTGTTTTAGATTTTAATGAAGTAGGCATGGACCATTTATGTACTTTTCATCAGGACGATCATTCTGAATTTTTTTTTCCCGTAGTGGATAAACTCGATGACTCTGGTTATGAATCAAATGTTAGATGCTCAACTGACAAAGGCTGAGGTAAAAGAGGACCAAACAACTGAGCCTGAATAAGAAAATGAGGAAACCATGATGGTATTATGGGATTGGGAAACCACATTAGGGTTGAGCAAGGAAGAGAAAACCTAAGAGATACAAGTATCTTCAGTAAATGTTACAACAAGGAGTAAAGCGTTAGTGATCGATCAAAGTTTAGTGCTACCTAGAACAAAAAATATAAAAGAAACCATGAAGAAAATTATCAGCACTACTCAAATGAAACCTAAGTTTAATTCAGAAAATGTAAAAGAGACAATTCCAGTAGTTAACAAACCTATGAAAGCTTTGGAAAATAAAACAGAAAGTACTAAGAAAGGTTCTGTAGAATATGACATGGGGTATGATATTGCAGAAGCCATTAAGAAAACTAAAGAAAATAATTCTTTATTTGAACTATGTAATCTGTCTCAACAAAGAAATAAACTATTGGAAGCCTTTGATCCACAACCCAACAATACTTCAGAAGCCATTGAATCTGATACTGATATTGACAAAGCAAGAATTGGTGGCAAATATAAATATCAGACTTTGCCATTCTTGTTGTCATTTGAAATATTTAATCACAATGTTAAAATTTCTAATGATTTTGGAGAGCATTGAAGCGTATACCATTATAATCTATGCACTAAGCGGAATGGGGAGGATTGGAAAGAGTTGGATTTTGCATGATTTTTTCATTAGTTGTGCGGGATTGAGAACAACAATTTAATTGAGTGTATTTTGCATCCACTTTTGGTTATAATGTGGGTGAGAGAATTTCTTAGTTTGTGTGGAAATAATAACTTTAGTTAATATCATTTGTGTGTTATGATTTCAATGTAAATGATGATCTCATCAACCAGAATTAAAATCTTTTGAAAATTTCAAATTTACAAATCTTAAGCACGAAAAGATTTTTCAAAATTCAAAACTTTTAATACTTAGTTAAAAAAATGTATAAGATAGATGAGAAATGTGTAAATTTGAAACCATTGTCTTAGCGCTTAGCAAAGGCTCAACTTTTCCATCTTCCAACATGAAATCCTCTATTGCATCTCATCTTGTGAACTTCAATGATAGAGATGATCCATGGACATGGACAAGCATGGATCTCTCAACCCTAATTCAACATGAAATCCTCTATTGCATCTCATCTTTTGGACTTCAATGATAGAGATGATCCATGGACATGGACAAGCATGGATCTCTCAAACCTAATTATTTATAGGGTTATGTTTTCATTAAATGTTTTTTTTTTAATTTTATTATGTAATATTTCCTATATAGTTGATGCCTAACATAAATTATTATGACAAGCTTACTATAGTATGTAATGACAATTTAAGTATAATTTTATACTATTTAAAACTATTTATGTTTAAAAAAATATTTATAACAATAAATTAAAAATATTTATAATTTTGAAATTTTAAATTTAAAATATATATATACTTTCAAAAGTTTAGATTATCTTAATTATTCTTTAAAATTTTTAAATAAAATAATTTTCTTCAAAAATATTTAAATTAGCTTGCATGAAAATTTAAATATTTAAATATTTAATAGGTTCCCTTGCAACCATGACAAATATTTTGGCTTGCAAATCAACAAAATACCAATGTTAATCATATGCATATTATTATCAACGAAAGATCAACACCTTATGTTGTTGCACCTACTGCTTAGATCCTTGACTCAACGACATGTGAAATCATATGAAACATATCAATTATTATATTTTTATATCCTTAAAAGCTCAATTGAAAACAACTAGGACTTATAACATGAAAATGTGTGTGTGTACATAATGTGTAGGAAATGTAAAATTGTAACCATAACCTAACATGATTGAGTCCATCATCACAACCTCCAAGAAATTGCATGTAATAGAGACATATCAACGTCATAATAAGATACACATTTCCCATCATAGCAACATCCTTAATCTTTTGGTGTGAACTAGATTGTCAACTATTTTTTTGTTAACTTTAGGATTCAAAGGGAAGAGAAACAATATTAATTTAGAACTTAAGTCCAATATAGAAAAGAGAGATTGTATTCATACATGGTCATCCAAATTCAACCATATTAAAAAAGTCTATCATGTCAACAATTTCCACACATATTCAATCTTCGTTAGACATGGCAATCCAATGTCAACCAAACTTTACTTTATCGACCATGGTAAATAATCATTGAACATAGTCAACCATGATCAAATATGGTCAATCACGGCTAATCAAATTCAAGCATGCTAACTTCTGGTCTAATAATGGCTAATCATATAGTCAAACATGGTCAAACACAATGAACCATGTTTGAGCATGTTTGACTGTAAATGTCAATCCATACTCAACAATAGTCTACCATAGTAAACACGAATGAATGTTAGAATGTGGCATGATCATTAAGTAAGTTCATATAACTCACCAATCAATGTCAACCATGGTCATACAATAGTCAACCATAATTAAATATGGATAAGTTAGTTAACTGTGGAAAGCAGAGTCAACCTTGGTCATCCCCATGGTCAAACCATATCCAATTTTGGCTAACCACATAAAACATAGTTATCCATGGTTAGACACATGAAATCATTTTGACACAAAGTCAACAACGAAAACATGGATCAAACCATTGTTATGATTGCAATCATAGTTGATAATAATAAAGCATGCCCAAATGACATTCAAACATGGTCAAACATAGTAAAAATACCTAACCATGATAAACCAAATTAATCCAAAGTTCACCAATAACAAATGTGATCAACAATGGTCAACCATATTTTCCTATAACTACAATCAAACTTAGGTATCATTTTTTTAGCATAATAAACGATAGTGGAATTATCTACCATAGTCTACCATGATCAACCTCTTTCTAACATTGTTAACCATGTTCAAACATAATGAACCTTGTTCAAACCTAGTTATCCATTTTAAAACATGTCTAACCATGGTCAAACATGGTCAACAATGATTGACCATGGTCAGTACTCACTTATCTCCCATTGGAAACCATGGTGAGGCATGGTCAAATGTAGTGAGAAAAGTTCAAACATTCTTAAACTTAGCTAATAAAAGTCAACCATGATCAACCATGTTATCTAAAGTAAAGGACATGAAAACATAATCAACCATGATTATCACTCAACCATTGTCAAACTTATTCATCCATCATCACACTTATTTATACATGGTTGGTCATACTCAACCATTGTTAACTAAAGCAGGCATGGTAAGCCTTGATCTAACTCTGGTCAACCTTGGTCAATCATAGTCAATAATGTTTAACCACTTGGTGAATGATAGTCAACCTTAATTGACCATAGTCAACCATTGTCAAATATTATAAATAATTTATTATTATTGATTATATAACCTTTTAATTTGTGAATCTATTAATTCTACCCACATAAAATCAAATATCACAACCACATAATTAAACTTGCAAACTACATTTTACACCCTTTTTAATAATGATGTTGATAGTATATCAATATTGATACTACATTTTCCCTTGATTTTTTAAATCAATGTTTACTCTCGTCGTTGGAAAGGACTCTATGATTCGATCTATCATCTTTTTATTAAAATGACACAAAGTTGAAAATTTATAACCCTAAGTTTTCATTAATAATAAAATCAAATAATTTGATGGATGAATCAATAAGCAAATTCTTTTCATCGACCAATCAACAAAATCATACTCTTATTTGGACTCTTTTCAAGGTGGGCATGCCTGACAATATCATGATATACTAAGCTTCTAAGTGTTTTTCTGGGTGCATTATGGATTTATATTATAAGCTTGGTTAATGCTATTACTTTATTAACATTACTTTGGTTCTAACTCTTAACACTTAATGTTTTCTTTATTTATTTTTATCTCGAAGTTGCAACTTCCTGTGATTTCCCTATAGAATTTCCTTACAAGATACCAGTGAAGTCCTTTCCTTGTGGACATTATTACACTTTTCGAAACACCTATTTTTCATGGAATTCTCTACACTTGCCATTACACCATTATTCACTTCCTTTTGGTTGTAAAGATATTCTTTACACTTTTGTACTTTCATTGATGTTTTTGATCGCTTTAGCTCTCCAACATAGACTTCTATGGTTGGTGCTTGAATGAAAGAAGTATGAGTCCGGGTGTGTTGACTACAGGAATTTTCTCCATCCTTGTTTATCATAATTTATCTTCTGATTTGGAGCAGCTGGTCAATTATCCTAGAGTATGGACCAACTATGACTTTTGATTTGGAATAATTAGTTGGCTATCTTTGATTTTGGACCATCTATTACCCCTTGGAAATACCAGAAAATGAAATGTAATCAAGTAAGTGTATGATGAAATTACAATACTATATAAAATACTATTTTCTTTTATGAAATCTAGACTATCATCATGGAAATAGAACCTTGTAGGAGATGAATTTAGATTAAGGAGCTTCCTGGTTGCATCGCAAGGAGTGCAGGGGTATTTCACCACGTTATCCTAGTCAATTTACTTGCTTTAATGTTCAATAGCCATTCCTTAAGATTCACTGCTTTGATCACTCGTCCAACCATCAACCTGCACCACCATTTTATTTACTGAATGATTGGTCATTCTTATCGTTAATTTTTTACAACGGATCACATTGTTGAGGGGATCACTGCAATTTATTAAGATTACAAATTTTCCCTGGTAAATTTGTTACTCATCAATTTCGATTCAACATGTACTTATACAATCAAAACAATTTTTAATGGTGTGCATGACATTCTGTTTAAAATCAGACTTATATTTGTTTGCTCAGATGTTCAGCTTCAACACATAACCACACAATTTGAACAATTCATATTTTCTTCAATTCAGATTCAAATCTTATGAGGTGGTTCTTCAATATTAGAAATTTACAGGTTACTCGGAATCGAGAGAATATCAATGTCAATTCACCATCATGTCTCACATTGATGGGTCATAGTAGGAACAGAATCAACATAATAGCAGGAAGAATTGAATCACTATGAGAATCTTACACCCATGTGTTAAATAAGTAAAGAAATAAACATAGACTCTTTTAATCATGATAACATTCACAATGCTTTTGGATGTATCTTTCTATAGTTTACAAAGTTCCCTAGAGGAAGAAATAATGTTGAACATAAGGGTGATTCCATGAAGATGGGTAACACTTTTTGGCCAAATTTGGCGATGAAAACCTGATTTTTTACTCATGTGCTAGATAGAAGCCCTCAAAACG
>LPNX010959454.1:0-12015 GCA_001517045.1 Pseudotsuga menziesii
TAAGAGAGAAATATGCTATTTTGTAATATATAAAATAATAAGTCTAATAATAGCGATGAAGAATATTCGAATTTTTTTCATCCTATTCATTTATAATAAATAATTACAAATCATAAAACTCTAATCCACTATTGAAATAAATAAAAAATTAAAAATAATAAAACTCTAATTCACTTTAAATGTTGAAATAAATACACCTGCAACATAAATATATTTTTGTGTAATGTACAATTCAATAGGCCTAACATGTACCTTCTTAACCATTAAAACATGTGTTTTTCCTCCTGAAACATCAAACGATTATGTTAAAATAAGTATCGAGCATATGCACTGAAAAAAAGTCATATATGTTGATTGAACACTAATTTAATGTATAAAGTCATTAATGAAAGCGCCAACTTTATGGACAAATAGAAGTTTGAGGTTGTTTGAATTAATGCAAACATTTTGATAATGTTGAAGGAGCCTGGAAGGAAATTTAATGGCGTTTGACCATAGTTGAACATCGAACTAATAAATTAAAATATCTATCTTTGCTCAATTTCCATTACAACAAGCAATATTCATCTTTCTGAAATCCATGGTTACACTCTCTGGTTTTTTTTTCTATAATCGTCGGCTCCTCTTCATTCAGAAGCTCCTTTAGTGAAAATCCACTGGTTGACGAATTCCATTAAATAGTCATCAAACAAGAAAATAAAGTTGTCCATGAGCACAACAATGGATTTCCAGAAGTCATATTTTGGAATTCAATGGAGCAAATATGTGCACCAGTTTCTCACAAATAGCAGCTATTGCAAATGATAGTTATTGGTTAAATATTTATCATGCTCTAAATCCATTTGAAAGCCACATATCATCTTGGCATATATAACTTTACAAAAAATGGATATCGGGATTTTGACATTTCCCATATAGGCATTGAAGCTTAATATTTAAACAAAAACTGCAGAAAAATCTCTTTTTTTATTCTTTTCTTTGATTTTCATCACTAACCTTGAAACAAAACCTTAAAAATCCTCTTTAAACATCAACGGAGAATATTTCTACAATAACGATAACATCATTTGCAATATAATCTAGATCATGCTGCTAATGAATAAATATGATATTCCATTTTAAATTGATACTTGAAACATGACTACAATTTATGTCCTATATAACGCCAATTATGATATGCTTCATGGACTAGATCATGTTACAAATGAGTTAAAATGAGGCTAATACTTGGATGCCACGAGCTTTTTAATTGGATTTTGGCTCTTTTGCAGTTTCTTAGCAGTGTCTACCAACTAAAGCAACATGAGGGCTCCAAAAACTTATTTCAAGTAATTGCTTTAACTTGAAGCAGACTCATGCATAGGATTAACTGGCACAAAACAACAGCTTTATCATTTCACCTTTGCCAAATCCACCATGAACAATGATATGTGAACAGAAACTTAAAATTTACACTAATCTGCCTAGAGCTAATTAATCATCAATAACAAAGTATTGATGCTTTATCAAGCAGTTGAAGAACAGAGAAGCCCAGAAAGTTAAACGAGAAAGGATCTTATCTGGCAGTGCTTGTTCAAAATATTCTAGAACTTCCAAGGGTTGTAATGCAATCAGTAAAATAACAATACACATAAATTCTATATCTCTGGAGTTAATCCATTTCCAAGCACACTAGCAATGTAATGTTTGTTAAAAGCACATAATTGTGTGCAAACTGCAAAGTTGCAAGAAGGAAAAAAATATGGAAAATACTATTCCAATTTCCACACATGACCAATGGTAGCGGATGGGACTAGTAAAGCTCTGCATCTTAAAATCAACAGCCGAAACATGCTTAATCCAATG
This sequence comes from Pseudotsuga menziesii, assembly GCA_001517045.1. Lineage (NCBI taxonomy): Eukaryota > Viridiplantae > Streptophyta > Pinopsida > Pinales > Pinaceae > Pseudotsuga > Pseudotsuga menziesii. The sequence goes on from LPNX010959454.1 coordinate 1,846, forward strand.
ACTACAACTACAAGTCTACAACTAACATAAAATAAAATACAGTCTCTTCAAGAATGCTAAAATCCAAGCATGTGATTGAAAAAGAGAGAAGTGTGCAAAAAAAAAACTCTAAACTATAGTCTAAAAATACCAATAACTTAAAATAAAATATAGCCTCTTCAAGAATGCTAAAATAGTAAAATCCAAGCATGTCACTGAAAATGAGAAATGTGCAAAACGAGCATGTAAGCAGTCTATTAGAATCCGACTCATATACTATTAAGGGTGACAACAACAAGAACATTCACAAAAAACCCCAAAAAGAAATATAGCGGTAACCCCAAACTTTATGGCCACGTGCAGCCCAAAGGAAACATCTCAACAAGTATTGCAACACACATTCTCAATGTTAGCATAATGCACCCCTGTATGAGAACATAACTAATAATGCCAAACCCAGTTTAATAAATTCATAAAGATATGAAGAATTCCATGAAGAACACTGAATAATGAATACTATGTGTAGTTTGCAATAACATCAACCAAATGCCAAAAAGTTTTACTAAGGATTCAAGAAATCAACTTCAAGACCTACATTTCTTATACAAATTGGTTGAAAGTATACTATGCTTGCCCTTCTCATGTCTTAACAATAAAAACATTAATCAAGGAACCAAACTTCAAAATTATGAATCATAATAAAAATAAATGTAGTCTTAAGAGAACCATAGAAAATGCTTAGGATTGATGGGAAGTTATGCCTTGACAATAAATAACAAGCAACAAATTACCAAAATGATGAGACAAACTATCAGGACATGATAAAGAAACAAGAAGAAAAATAGTACTACTACTCCCATAGTACCATAGGGTACTAATACGACATTGCAATGCTAAAAGAATCTCCCATATTACAATTAGCTAAAGTTTAACGGGACTGTTTTAAAGATTTAAACTTGTATAGATTGAAAATTTACTTTCCAATGATCCAATTCCAAAACAATCGGTGCAATTTCGTTTGCACAAGTAATTCCGAATTTGAAGCCAAATTTGGTGTCATTTCTCCAAATTTGAACCCTTCACCTTTGCTTTCCCCTGCAATCTGTCTTCTCTCAGACTTGAAAGGGTGCCCTGTCACCTGTTAATCCTCTTTATCTATAGGAAATCCAGTTGTAACTCGAATAACATACATACACATTCTTTACATTTAGAGTTCAAAGGTGGTTTCCAACTGAATTGGCATTAAAATGAGTTTTAACTGAGTTAAAATAGATTATTTCCCTTCCTTTTTCAACAACCTAGAAGATGAAGATGGCGTTAAAAAAATTGAATTTGATATGAGTTTAGTCTTATGCTGATTTTCAGCCATTGGTATTGAACATAGAATGAACAAAAAATAAATTTTAAAAACTTGAAAAAAATTGCATATTGTAGTCTAAACTATCTGTGACAATGGCGTCATCATCCTTCACATTTGTACTGGAACAAGCAAGGCTAGTCCTTTTTTCAACAACCTAGAAGATGAAGATGGCGTTAAAAAATTTAAATTTCTTGGAAACTTCAGGAGAAGGTACAATAACCGTGATTTTTAGAGTTACTGTGGAATTGGTAATTCTGTTGAATTAGCAATTCTCTGCAAGACGCTACTTTGGGGGAAATGACCCTGGATTATTCCTGGTTTATGTCTTTCAACAAAAGAGCACTTTCCCGTACAATGTCAATTATTTAGCCATTGGGTGGCAACTTTCCCAGGAAAATAGTTCAGTTCATGAATGGCTCAAACAAGTTTATTAAACCCTCTTCATCCCACCCCAGCCCAAGCCAAACCCCACCTCAAGTTTTGTTGAGAATCTTCAATGCTCAGAACAAGAAAATTATAAGCTCATTACCAAGGATGAGAGAGTCGTTAAGGATGATAATTGGTTAAAATTGTAATCCCAACCAAAAAAAGTAAAAACAAGTGCTATGTTTTGTTTAACTTGAATAACATACATACACATTCTTTACATTTGAACTTCAAAGCTGGTTTCCAACTGAATTGGCATGAAAATGAGCTTTAACGGAGTTAAAATAGATTATTTGCCTCAGAATTGCTGTAAACAAGGACCCGATTGTCGATTTTTCTTCTCTATTCAGTGCGTCCACTTACAATTTCTCTGGACGATGCAAGGCCAAACTGGACGCCTGTCAAAGTCGCCTGTGGGAACCGCCCAGCTTCTTCCATCGTGCCAGTAAACGAAGTGACTGACTGCTTCAATCATTGGCCTTCCTTCCCTCTTCATAGTCTGCAGGTAACGAGCAAGCAAGCAACTGGTATTCCTCGTCCTTCTAAGTCTGTAGTTGAAGATCAAGCAACCTAACAACAAAGCCAGCGTAACAGAAGAAGAAAATGAAGATTGTGTGCGAGAAACAAGACAGATGGTAATAATAAGTACTTCATCGTCGTGGCACTCCATAAAATGAAACATAATTCTTTCATAATTATTTCACTTTCAGATATCGTTTGCCAATCACATTCAGATTTCATAATTAGACAAATGGATACCCTCTACCCAACATTCGAAGCTCTTCAACTTGTTTTTCTTTAGCAAAAGCAAATAGAACAGACATGCACTCTGAAATTAATGGACATGCAATCTGAAATTATTGTATGTATGTTCTCGATTCTTGAGGTAATTCTATCCGGTTTGTAGGAAAGACATTTATTTTTTTTTGTATAAAAAAGAAATGGTTTTCGGGCACCTTTGTTTCAGATATATAAATAATCTAGAATGACTACCAACTACATTTTTTTAACTCGGGCATAAAATGGCCCGCCATTTCTTTTCAATGGCCGCACGATAGTTGATATGCGTTTGACTTGATGTGTGTCTGGGCGGTTTTGCTCGGGCAGGGAAAGGTTCATTTCCTACCCATGTATTAAGGTGTTGCATTGAATACTAATCCGTGCATCAGCTACGGAAAGGTGCATGCAATAGACACGTATGTATGATCAAGGAAAAAACTAAGTTAATGCTGCTGACGTTAGCTCGCCACTAGGTCTTGGGGCACAAAGTCCCAGGCCTATGTCACCTATATAAACCAATAGGAAGTAAGATAAATCAAAATTTAAATAATTCCCCAAAAATAATTGATACAAACTATAGCAAAACTTATATGTTTTTATTGAAGTTGCTACAAATTAGTCCAAATAATCGGCCTGACCAATTCATATATATCCCCTTGTCGGGGACATAAGCGTAGATTCAAGTTTGTGTCGCGTAAATGAAGGTAGCTGTGGGAACTTGTGTATACTAAAAGGTTCTTTCATTTGGACCTTGAAAAGGTTACTCAGTATGACTTTGGCCCAAATGCCTGTAACAGTCATTTGTCACAGTTTAGCGTTCTCTCCTGGGGATTTATCACGGGATTGGCACGTCTTTATAAGCTAGAAGGCCTGCAATAATCTTCACTAGTTTATGAGTGATTAATCCAACACGGAAAATTGTATTAAAGCTTGACCTTCTGTAGAATTTTCCCCCATATCCTGCTTGGGATCGAGGAAATTCATTGTATCGAATGAAGGAAATGAGCGATCCTAGAGGGTAATGAGCGATCTGAGTTCAATAGCCACATGAATTTTTTTTCTTTTAGACGGCATTTAAGTTTCCAGATTTCTGGTTGCCACCATTTCAGTTCAGTTTGGAAGGTGGTTATATATGATGACGGTTTTCAACATCCATTAAGACTAATTTGTTTTTATCCAACCTTAAGAGAAAAGACAATTAAAAAAAATGATTTGTATTCAAATATTATTCATATGCTCAAAAAGATTAAAGACGCGGGGAATTCGAAGATTAGAGAGGTTAATGTTAGAGAAAAGATTATGAAACTAAGATCTAATGTAAAAAACCAAAATATGTACTTTCAAAATTTTTATAATATTTAATTAACTAAAAAACAAAAGAATTGGAACTCTTGATGCAAGCTCCTTCCTCCCCAAACATGGAAATTATTTCTAGTTTCAATGATTTACCATTGTAGGACACTCTCGCCATTGTGGATGAAATTAGGTATGAGATGCATTAGGATACAATGTTCTTTGCTTTTATTCCAACTCCAAGTGTGACTCCGATAGGCTAGGTTAGAGGTAATATCACAACAATTTTATCTATTTATTGTTTCAACTTGGATGAACCATGTTTAGTTGCTTTAATTTGGGTTTGTTCCAACAGTTTGAAAGAGGTTTTTAGAAACTTCCCTACCAACATGGTGGATTGCACCAGGAGTGACTGATAAGCTAGCAGCTAGGGTTGTAAATACTCCCACTTCCCATGCGTGGTACAAGAGGCAGGGGCTTCGACCTCATGCCACCACAACAAACTTATTGTTGGAATCAAACATGCAATTTAGGTAAAAAAATAAGCTAGAAGTTAATTAGGACAATGAGATTTGCAAGGATGCTAATATTGGGGTCTTAGATGTGGCACGTGGATACCTTTAGAACCCGTGACTCCAAATAGCTTTAGACAACCGTTCTTTATTGGAATAACAAATAGAAGTTGGGCAAGGTCTTAATGAATCACAAGGAGGAAAAAAAGAAAATCCTGCTACATATGGATGAAATGTAGCTATAGATGACGACAATCCATGATAAGCTCTATATAATAGCCAAAGCTACAATTGGGTTTGAGTTCATGAGTTTGAAATGTCGTCCTAGGGCTCAACCTCCTCCATCTTTCCAAGAGGTGTCTATCATCTCCATCACTAATGATGAAGGCCAAGCTACCTAGTTCTCGTAGGATTCATTTTCAATTATTTTATTTTATTTTATTTATCATAAGCATAACATAAGTATCCTAATTCAAATTCATAGAATTTCCACATAGGTATCCTAATTCAAATTCATAGAATAGCTATAGACAATGATTTGTTTTTGGGGTTTAAAAAGATCAACATGTTAAACAATGGCAACAAACCTTAATAAGAACATTTTGTTTTATGGTTGGTAAGGTTTCCATTGGGGAAGGTGGACTAGCCAAACAAATAATCCTATATTTTTTTTGTTTAATATAATATATTAATTTAAAAAATATTATTCTATATTGATATAAATAAATGATATAATAAAAATTTGGCACATCATTTGAACTTAATCTATAAGTCAATATATGTAACATAGATTTAGTACATCATTTGGACTTAATCTAAAAGGCCATTCAACGAGCGTATAATATATATATGGGGCATATTATTTTGACTTAATCTACGAGGCCATTGAATGGGCATATATATATGTCGGGCACATTATTTTGATTTAATCTACAATGCCATTGAACGACGCATATATACAAATATATATGTGTGTGGACGGCACATTATTTGGACTTAATATACAAGTCCATTGAAGAGGCCATATAAGGCCATTGAATAATATATCTATCAATCAACGGTTGGAAATGCTACTAATTCCATTCAATAATTATTCACAAAACAAAACTGTATCCACATGTATAGTTTACATTGAATTCTGCAAGCAGTCCCACTCCAAAACTCAGTCGTCCAAACGTCATCGTATTGAAACTGTCAGCGGCAATGGCCTTTTCTCATTACAAGAAATTTATGATAGGCACGCCAAACTGGTTACAGCTTCGTGCACGCCAAACTATAAAAACTCATACCCACAACAAACTGATCAATGGATTCAAATCTCAATGCTGTCTCCAATATTTTTTAAGCACGTACGATTTGCATTCAACCTTCGTTTCTTCCGATTTATCGACTTGATCTTACATTAATACATTTCGATCACCGGTCTTGCGTAGTGTTTTCGATCCTTAAGTATACGGTCCAGGATAAACATGTGATCGTTTTCTGATTCTTGCTGATGGTGCTCTTTCATCTTTTATAGAAATCTTTGGAGCTACATGTGTTAGAAGCTCGGCTCATTCAACTTTTGGCAACCCAAATCCAATTCGATTTGATAGATACAAAGAAACCCCGACAGCAAATACAAAAAATCGAAAAAAATTACTCCATATTTAGGGTTTCATCTTGAAAAAGAAGCTCTATAGTGATGGGATTGCTGGCTTCCTGTGCGAGGGCACTTGATTACGAGACTGCTAGAGACTGCATCCACGTACAGCAATTGAACGGGCTTGCCTATCAATTTGTGGTGTCGGTGAGAGTAAAAGACCTCCTACTCCGCCATCCCAATCATTTTATTTGCAGCTCTCGTGGTCTCCAGGCCTGTGACCCCCACCCACTTCCACCAGAAGAGGAGCTTAGGAGGGGCGGTCTTTACTTTCTTTTGCCTTTCTCCGCACTACAAACCCAAGATTGGTTATCTCTGGCTTCGCAACTGATCTCCATTTCAAAGAAATTGAAAGTTGCACATGGCGGGTCGGTATATCCTTTGGAAATTGAAAACGATGACAGTAATCAGATGAGGAATTCGGGGGAGTGTGTGGAAAGACTGCTGGCGGAAGCCCAACAATATGGGGATAGTGGTGAGCTGAAGCCCAAAGTAATGGGGATTTGTGACACTCCTGAGGTGCGAATGGCTTACAGGCAGTATTTTCGATCTAAAAGCAGTTCATGGAGACCAGGACTGTGTTCAATTGATGAGAGTTGCTTCATTGAGCCTCTCTTGTTGTAGCATATGATGATTCAAATTATTTTCAATGATCAAAATTCCTTTGAATTCCGATGGTTTACACTATTGGGGTTTTTCAAAATTTAAAAACATATATTAATATAGATTTTAAGGTTTCTCTTCAAAACTATCATTCTCTTAATTCTTTTAAAGTTTCTCTCCGAAAACTATCATTCTCTTAAGTCTTATTAATCATTAGAACACATGCTATTATCCTTCCCACTCTCGTTATTTTGTTGATAAAAATATGAATTTTGTTCTTTTTATTAATCATTAGAACACACATGTTATTATCGTTCCCACTCTTGTAATTTTGTCTTTTGTTAATAAATATATGATTTTCGTTGATCGTTACAATGATCTGTCGGTGATGATCTAGGCGGTGGATGTTTCCCTCAACACCATGTAGATGAAGATAGATCAATCAGTAAGGGAAAATGAGCAGGAGACGATTAAAATTGCAACGCATTGCGCCGTCACGGTGGAGGATATTACTGGTCAGCACATGACTGCTTCTCCCTGTCAAGGTGAATTACTAATCCCTAAGTTTCTGGCACACTTTATGTAAGTTTTATTCTCAGATACTTTCAATCAGTTTGTAAATTATGTGTATATCGATAGGATGGTGCATTATAAATGAGATAAAGTACTGAAAAAAATAGAACATGGAGATAGAAAATTTAACAACCTGAAAAAAATTAGGTTTACGATAGTAGCAACAACTTAATATGGAGAAGAGTCAGATCTGTCAACTGTTAATTTATTTTCAGTAGATAAAAAAAAAGCAACGAAGCTTAATACTATTGCAAACTTTCATTTGTATCTGTTATTAAAACCGATTGTCGAAGAGATGTAGCTGCGTTACCCCAATTTAGTAATATGAAATGGTATCTTGTCTTTTCTTTCTCAATACAACGCGATAAGATAGATCGATGGATCGTACTCTAAACATGTAATACATGGAAATAAATGAACTAATTTGAGTTTTAGGTTTTAAAAACTGAAGTCCTCTTTCTGAAACAACAGGAATTTACAACAATATTAATAGAAGAATGTAAAGAAGTTAGACAGTTAAAACCGGGTCAAGGGTTTCAAAGAAGATTCTGCCTGTCAGTGTTTACAAACCTAAGAAGATAGGAAAATGTGAAACCATAGCGAAGTAGTTTGGAGCTCTTAGTGTGAAAATTAACACAATCGTTCTCATATTTATCAGTAGCGGATGGAAGGAAAGAGCAATAACTATATCGAAGATTGGAATAATATTCAGCACAGATTGAAGGGATTGCAGCCATTGCCATATTAATTTGTAGCGAAAATTAAAACAAAGGTTCCGGTATCCAGAGTTAAGTTCAATTTTTATCCTTGTATCATGTGTATTTTTTCAAGTTTTTTAGTTCCTCCCAAGCGAACTAGATATGTGGTCCGGGTCCGGGGAGAATGCAGTTTTCATTATCCTTTTAAAACCATGGTATTTCAGAAATAATTGGACTATGGTATTTCAGAAAGACTCTGCTCACCTCTACACTATACAATACAGCATACTAATTTCATGAAATAGAAATCAACACAACACTAAAACTATTCATTTGCAAAACCTACAAAGAAGGAGAATTGGTTAACATACCTTATAGAAGAAACCGCCAGCAAGCAGACTAAAGTACCATACACAAAAACCCGTGAAGAAAATAGCCTCTGCTAGTCACTGCACTTGAACTAGCGAAAAAAACAGCCTCTGCCTTCACTGCACCCACAACCAACAACATGAGAAAGCCTATAGCAACAATCGGCCAAAAGAGAAACAAAAATAAGAAAAGGTTTAGGCACTTACATTTTCACAAGGCACTCAACAAAACAGCTTGGAATCAACGGATTTCAAACTAACAGAGCATTTACAATGAGCAACTAACTGAAATTTTCCAGTCCCATTTAAAAGGAGTCTGAGTCAAAGCCCAAAAGGATGCATTAAAAACGGCCTTAAACATGGATCATGAAAAACCTTGAAAAAACACAAAACCGGCATTTCAAGAGTTAAACTTTTGCTTGCTGAACGGAACCAGTCCTTAAACCCTTGCCGCGTGGATAAATAAATATTTTCATTTAGAATGAGATTGTGGCAGTAGAAACAACACTTCTATGACAAGCAACAACAACAAGAATGCGGATTGTGGCGGCACTTCATATACCAAGAAATGCAGGTCTCATGCATGAGTGCCGTTTAATATCTTCACAGGTAAATGCAGACAGGGGCAGGTCAATTTAAACCAAAAAATACAAATTCTAATTAATGTCTAAGACTAATCTGCAAAATGCTTTGGGCGTGGCAACCTATAAGCATTGTAGGGTCAGTGTGCAGCAGTCGAGCAAGATGCATCCGATCTATTTGCAGGATCCTGTAAGCCATCAATAAATATGCAAACCTAAATATTAAAGGAGGGATTTTGAAATATGAAATATAGGTATTGTAATAGGTATTGTTTACGAGGAATATTATAATAACATTGCTGATATCAGCGACGCTGCCGGGTCTTGGGGCACAGAAATCTAAGCCAACGTCATGTTTCCCAGACCAATAACAAGCTTAAAAAATAGACATTTAACAAATTAAAAAAAGAACATAATAAAACAATATTACATAACTTTAGTCTAACTTCTATATATTTTTTAAAATTACTACAAATTGCTCCCAATAATCCTCGTGAGCAATTCATATATATCCCCTTTGTGGACATAAAAAGTTGCCAGGTCTTTTAATTGATAAACGTGCTTGTATTTTATTTGAATTTTTATAAAATATGTTACAATATGTTTGATTTATTTTGTCTCATAGTCCACATATGTATAAGGTTATTTTTTCAATTACGAGCTAAGGCTAGCCCCTCGAGCTTGAATAGTCATACCCGATGGGAACTTGAATGGCTTATGATGGGATTTGGATAGGTCTTAAGATGGCGTTTATTCCCAATTCGAAGTGTATTGGAGCTAAAGTACATACATACCCTCACATTTATTCCCGATTCGAAGTGTATTGGAGCTAAAGTACATCCATTATACATTGTTGTTGCTTAATAGTCATACCCGAAATATTGTATGTATCCCTTGTCACATTTAACCTAGCATTTAATTGAGGTACGTACACGTGTGTAAACAATTGGAGTATCGAACCATAGTCATAGACAATTGTTTTGATCTTCCCTTGTGGAGTAACAAGTGTAGCTGGCGGAGTTGACCGTCCGAATAGGTTGGGTAACAGGTGTAAGCTCGTGGGGTTGACTGTCCGAATAGGTTAAGTGGTAAGTGGTTTGGAAATTGGAAGGATACTTACTACCTGTGGTTTTGTTGCCGTGCTCAATTTACTCTGTGCATTCACCTTGCCTTGTCATTAATTTGTCTTGATGAGGGTTTTCTTACATATTTTTCTTAAATTTTACATGTTGATTGAGGGTTTTCGACAGTCTTTTTAGTTGTTACATATTTACTCTTCCATTTATCTTTACTGTGATTGAATCCTGGGGAGGATTTTCCACTCTTGCATGCCATTGTACAATGGTTACCAGGTA
>LPNX010959462.1:0-32281 GCA_001517045.1 Pseudotsuga menziesii
AATCTGGATCTGTGACCTGTAGACCACTCTCTGAATGCTTCGTAAGAATCTGCATCTTCTTCAGCATCCTCCTGCTCCAATCCCTCATACTGGTTGAGTCTTCTACCGGTACTCACAAGAGAACCACTGTTCTCAGGAAACTGAATAATAGGCGCCACTGCAGTTTCCCCATCTGTTTCGGACCTTGAAAGCCATCCAGAACACGGATATACATTAGCTCCTTTTAATGTATATAAACTCTCTTTCTGGCAACCAAGCAGAATGGTGCCATCCACATCTCCACCAGGAATCAGGAATACACGCTCCCTCTTGAACAGTACTCCGAAGCCCATGCTCTCCAGAGCTGAGACTGAGATCAAACTGGTTCTCAGTTCTGGTACATACAAAACCCCATGCAAGACTAGGGTTTCTCCATCGAATAAACTGAATCGCACTGAACCGATTCCCATTACTGCTCGAATTGTGTCTCCTTGCTGAACAAAGTGACCCGGACCTATCTCTGTGACACTCATGAACTTGCTCAGAGTGTCAGTCATGTGCTTGGTCGCACCACTGTCAATGAGCCATTCATGACCAAGAATCTTTCTGCAGCTGCCAATACTGGATGCTATAGAAACAAGGGCAAAATCTTCCTCAAAAGTTTTTGCAAAATCTGCTACAGCAGCCTGAGTTGAAGATTCTGACACTGAACCCTTGCTCTTCCTCTTCTCAGTTTTTGGACACTGAGATGCATAGTGACCAAAAGTGTTACAAGCAAAACACCGAACCTTACTAAGGTCCTTCTTCTTCTTCCCTTTCCCAGCAACAACAAGAGCTACATTTTCTTCTCCACTCGGAGGGCTCTGAAGAATCCCCTCTCTTGATTCTTCTTGAACAAAGTCATCCCACAACCTTGTCCAGTTTGGTAGCTTATCTCTAGCCACCACCCCTTTCACAAAGGTATGCCATTTAGTGGAGAACCTGTTAAGAGCATGTCTCACAAGCTCTTCATCTTCTACTTTCTCACCGGCTGCACCCAGTTCATCTCTGACCTGAGTGATCTTGGTGAGATAAGTAGTCACTGAATCAGTCTCCGTCATCTTGGTATTTCTCAGCTTCTCTCTAAGAACCATCTTCCGGTTCTGGTTCTTGCTCTGATATAAGGTACACAAAGAAGCCCACGTGTCTGAAATATACTTCTTTCCAGAAATAAATGGAATCACATGATCCTTGATAGAATCAAAGAGAATCTTCTGAGCTTTGATGTCCCTTCTCTCAAACTCAGCTTTTTGTACAGCATCTGTGGGAACTACAACAGTAGCAGTAGCTCCCACAATATCCCATAACGCCTGCTCTTTGAATAATATCGTGATTCTTTCTTTCCATGGGCTGAAGTTACTGGATCCATCCAGTCTGTCCTCGTACCTCAATCCTGCTGCTGCCATGATGCTTGGACTGAATGCTACCTGCAAGACCCTCTCTTCTATGCTCTACACAACATGTAAAATATCTTCAGCAACCTTGCTCTGATACCATGTTGAAAAATCTGACAAAAACATATCAACTTCTCATTGTGATATTTAGTCAAACACTTTACATGCAAACTAGATTTATGTTCATCAGAGTTATGATTTATTTCAGACTAATAAATCTACAGATAACTTTGAACTTAAACACTCATGCATGCACCCAAATGAATCTGGCTGAAGATAAAAATACACATCAGAACAATAAGAAATTTAGGTTCAAGCCCAGGGCAAAACCCTCACCTCTGTGAGGTAAAACCCAGAGAAATTTTATTAGAGAGAGAGAGAAGAGACATTTACAGGAAAGATAACATGCTAGAAAATTCCGGAAAATACACTGAGTAATATGCAACAGCCAGGAAATAAATACCAGCAATAAATGCTGCTGTACGGCCCTGCTGTACAGCCTTTCTTCTTCAGCAAATAACTTTGAAAACTCGTGCCAAACTGTCCCTCTATTTCTGTGCACTGTACAGCGAACAACCAGCAAGTACAGAACCTTGAGAAACGTGCCAGCAGTATGGTTTTCAGTCTTTATCTCTGCTGTACGGCCTGCTGTACAATTCGTACAGTACGGATTTCCCAGGAAAAACAGTGCTGCAAACTCTCTCCTTGATTTCTGTGCCCTAGCAATGCAATCTGATCTCTTCCTCTTCTGAAATGCCTTCTCTCTCTCCCACGTGTGGAGTATTTCCTCTCTCCCACGTGCCCTGAAAATTTCTCTCCTTGAATGTGATTTGTCTTTTCCCCAAAGCTTCATTAAATAGGTGAAATCTTCTTTAGAAACCCTAACTAACTAAAACCCTAACCCTAACTTTATTTCAAGGGTCAAGATTAAATTAGATCTAAGGGTCTTTATTAAATGCACATTAAATGTCACTTTAATCATTTAATGACATTTATTGAGAGCATTGGCAAAAATGATTACAATAATAATTAACAATGAATTGGCAGTGCACATTGAATCTATGTGTATTATGGGGAAATCCAAGCAATGAATTTCACTTGTTAGCTCATGTGATTGGAATCAAATGGAAAACCTCAAGGAATATAGAAATTTGAGAGTAAATTCATTGTTAGATTGAGAGCATTGGTAAAACTGATTACATTAATAATTAGGTTTTTTCCATTAATTGACCCCAATGAGAAATTGCCTGTATGAAACATTAGAGCTTATAGAAGAAGTGTTGTCTTGGATTTGTCTGTATGAGAGTGATTTCATCCCTACCTAATTCTGTATCTGAGGGTCAGGGCACATTCTTTACAGTCACCTATATAAATGAAATTAATCAGGTGCTAGGAAAACACCATGAGCATGCAATGGCCTATGCAGCGTTTTCTACCTCCTATCCACAATGTCCATATTGGTTGAGATTGAGATTCATTATTATTACATGATGTTGCCATGTTCTTTTGTCCTATTGGTGCCCTCATACAAAACCCATGCATCATTAGAATTAACCATCCTCAAGATTTTTAATTGAGCTCACAAATAGATTCAATTTTTTTAGTACATGACTAGAATGGCTTACTCGAGATTGTATGCTCAACAATTTTACCATTTAACTCTTTGATCGGCTACTATTTATCCACTTTTCATTGCTTACAAATGATCGAATGATCGGAATGTGGGGTTTTACTTTACCACCCCTGCAATGCAATAATGTGTGGCAAATCTAATGCAATTGGGTCTTAGTAGATTTCTAGTTTTGTTATTTATAAAAATGTGCTCCACATTAACGGATGATTAAGGAAGAATTTCATTATTATGTCTGCTTCAGTTATATTTCATGTACCCAAGCTATCTTACCAATGTGGGCAGGATCTATACAATTTATTGTACAAGGTATCCAAAACATCCTGGGGAAATGCTCCATCAATATCCCACTAGGAAAAACACAATTGGATTCATTATGGGTCACAACATGGACTACTCTGTGCTCTGCTCTCAAGAGGATGGTGTCCCTAATATCTCAAACAAGGTATGCTACAGTATTTGTTTTAGTCATCACTTTAATGGTGGGCAAGTGAATCATTCCTTGAGTAAAACAAGCAAGGGTATTTGCAAGGGTCTAGACTGGGGATTTGCAAAACTATTGAGGAATGAGGACAACAAGCAAAGGTTATTCACAAGGGGTCTAGACTGGGGGTTGGTAAAACTATTGCTCACTAGAGTGTATCTGGTAATGGTCCACAACTCCCCTATAGGTTTAGCGTTTTCCTCCACCAGCATAGATCTATCTTAAATCTGGGTCTACCAAGCATTGAGAGGGATCAAATCTTGAGGTGTAAATTTCTTATCAATGTGTAATAAATTTAAGATGAAAAAATTTACACCTTGATAAATTTGATCCCTCTCGGTGCTTTGTAGATCTAGATCTAAGATGAATTTATGCTGGTTTTATTTTTTTATAGATTTTGTAAAATTTAAATTTTAAATGGATAACAAGGACAGCATGTTATTCATTTGTGATGTGGGTTATAGTTGCCACCTCAGCGTGGCCCATATTATTATTTTTTGTTTAAGCTGTCATTTAATTTTTTATTTAATTTTTGGTGATGTTATGTTACAACATCTTCCCCATACTGGGCTGTAGAGCACCTTGTTACTCTTGGTGCAATTATATTTCTTCTCCTCTCAACTTCTTTGGTCCTAGAGTTTCGTTATCTTGGAGGATAATACATGGGCCAAAAATCGGCAACCATCTTTAACATGTCTCGAAACAAATGGCTTTTAATAGTATTAAAGAGATATTAGAAGATAATAAAAAAACATGCCTACCTCCTTTTGCTCTAATGGTTTCCAAGCTTGCTTCGATGTTTGTTGGGATGGATTGGGCTTTGGTAGAGTTGGATCTCTCTGTGATCATATGGCATTGATGTTGCTGCAGAGGCTATGAATGATGGGGGTGGAACTTAGTGTTGAACTGGGAACGACCTCTCGTCCTATCTTGCACTTATTTCTTTTTTGCTCCTTGGACTACCTTTTCTTGATTTTTTGCATTAATTTCTTCACTTAATCTCTCCTTCGCATCTGGAAACATCTTGTTGCATGCTATCACGCCTCTACTGTGTCCATTGACATGATCTCTTGCTTAGGTTATTGATGTCCCACAACTTTTATTGCATTCTTTGCAGTAAATTTTCCCATCGGCTCTTCTTTTATGGTATTTCCATTCAGGAGGTTTAGATCTAGAAGGTATGGAAGCCATTAGGTTTTGCTGGAGGGTCTCAAGGTCTCCTGTTGGCCAATAAAAAGGATCCAAAGGGACGATTGGTGTTAAATTTTAAAACAACAGCTAGGGCATCACAGTGTTACTGTAACTCTATTGCTGACATAGGCACAGGAAAAAAACTCCAGAAATTACATGAATGATGATACCTCAATGATTACACAAAGCGTAAAAAAGAATGAGTGATATTGGATTAACAAAAGAGAAGAATGTAGCCAAGAAAATAACAGAACTTATCTCTGCTTTAATTGCGTGCCTTCCAAATCTGCAAGTTTCAATAGACCAATGTTCCATGCTCTAGCTGCCAACTCAGCGGTCTGTTTTGATGAAATGAGTATGGCAATAGTTAACTCTAGACTCCAGCAACATTAAAGGAAAAAAACCAGTAAGTGGTTGCGGTATTGAAGAGAGAAAAAGCCGTTTCAACTGCATTAATATAATTCCACAACTTCTGATGATTATTCAACATATAGGTAGCATCAGTAACAGGGAATAAGGTTAAGAACGAGCAGAGATGGTTAGAACCTGTTCATATGTAAATCAATTCACTTCATCTTTGAGAGGGTTTTGGAGAAATGGAGTCTGTTTGTGATCAAAATTGATGTTTTCTTTTCTACCTATCAGCACACAAACTAAAGTAACAAAGGGTATATCTATTTCTTCACAAACTTTGATATGAACTATTTGATTAATTGTGAACAAATATGGAGGCCATTGCTTTGAGCTGAATGTGCTTTTGGTATCATGAGATTTCCTTGAGGCTTATTCCGAGAGCATGAATCAAAATCGGCAAATGACAGTCGGAAACCAACAAAATCAATACACTAAAGTCTTCTGCACCAAGGAAAAATAATATCCACAGAGTACCTAAAGATGTCGTAAATTAGTTGAAATCTGACGACAGACCAAGATGAACTGTGCCAAGGATTACTACAATGAAACCAAACAAGATGCATGCTAAGATTCAAAGTATTTGAAGTTAGTTGTTAGTGTTCATTGGTTCTCCAGGTGTGGGAGGAAGAATGGTCCTGACTGCAGTGTCCTTGAATGCTTGTGCTTGAGGTGGAGTCTGGCATGGGCGCGTGTTGATTGGATAGATAACTAAGAAATGAGCTGAATCAAGTTTTTTGGGGGCTTGAAACACTTATATCTTAATATTTCTTTAAGGGCTTTTTGGGTAGGTGAACTGTTTGATGAATTTCAAATTTTGATTTGGTTCAGTTTTGTTTGTCAACAATTTATTGATGACACCCATTCTGAACTGAAGCGAACAGTTCTGCAGAACTGAATTTTTGTCAAATTTCCATTTCGGAACCTTTGGTTTAGCTGTGTTGAGCTGTTTGATGAATTTCAAATTTTGATTTGGTTCAGTTTTGTTTGGTCAACAATTTATTGACGACACCCAATCTGAACTGAAGCGAATAGATCTGCAGAACTGAATTTTTGTCAAATTTCCATTTTGGAACCTTTGATTTAGCTGATTTTTGTAACTATGTTGTGCTGTACAACTGTACTCATCCTAGCTTTTGCTATATATCATATTGTGCTTCCATTCCATCTCATGAGAGTTAATCTTTGGAACAAACTAGCTTTTTCATGTTGTTTTGCATGTCATTATTTAAGTTTTTTGAGATATTACTTCCATGGACATTAGAAGGAGATGATGCTATATGCCAATGAAAAGGAAAACAATAGGAGAAAACACATGCGGAGAGCAATGTTTTAATACCATTTGATTTGGATAAAAGAATTGTGGCAAACAGTTTGGAGGGAAAGATAATTTAAAATAATATGAGTTTGTCCCTAATATTGTATGGAAATTTGATTGGGATAAAAGAATTATGGTTAACAATTTGTCAAGATAGAGAATCCAAAATAATCTGAGCTTCTCTCTAATGTTGTATGGAAATTTCCTCATTTTTTCAGTGAAAAATGAGGTGTTGTAAGAGATCCCCACGTATGTTCATATGTAAGTATGTGGGTATAGCTAGTAAAACAAAAAATGAAATGGAAAAAGAATTTGACATCCAATGTCGAATGTCAAATAAAAAAAGGAAAAAAGTGACCTGATGTAATGTTTTAATACCATTTGATTTGGATAAAAGAATTATGGCAAACAGTTTGGAGAGAGAGATAATTCAAAATAATATGAGTTTCTCCCTAATATTGTATGGAAATTTGATTGGGATAAAAGAATTATGGTTAACAACTTGTCGAGATAGAGAATCCAAAATAATTTGAGCTTCTCTCTAATGTTATATGGAAATTTCCTCATTTTTTCAGTGAAAAATGAGGTGTTGTCACAGCCCTGGGGTGAAGAGATCCCCACGTATGTTCATGTGTAAGTATGTGGCTATAGCTAGTAAAACAAAAAATGAAATGGAAAAAAAATTTGACCTCCAATGTCGAATGTCAAATAGGAAAAGGAAAAAAGTGACCTGATGTAGAAAAAGAAAAAAAGAAAAGAAAAAGAAGCATAGATCTATCTTAACCTTGATCTTTTTGATATTGAGAGGCTTGCACTTGTTTTTTTAATCCCTCTCTGTGCTTAATAGATCTGGTTTTATGTACCACCGAGTTCGTGTGTTATGCAAGAATCCGTATCCGGATAAAGAAGAGATCCATCTTCATAGTAAATAATACATATTGAATAAAATGATTTGATGATATTTTACAATTGAAAGCTTGCCTTTAAATATGGCTTAGGCACCTATTGGGAGGAGTCGTGTCTTCTTTACGGTAATGGTAATTATTAGTTGATTATTAATTTATATATTGTTTATGTAATGTATTTATTATTATTATTATTATTTATGTAACATTGCCCTTCCCTTAAGGGCAGCTGAGCTTTGTTCTCAAAGCTGAGAGTGTTGATGCACTCTTATTATGGGTTGTGTTTGAAGTGATGACTCGAACACTGCAATCTTGGATCGATTTCGTGTTATGGACATGATTCTGGAACTTGTTGTAATCCCTTTTGCTTAAGTGGTGAGTTTTTGATACTGATTGGTTTTCCATGTCGTCTTTTGGATTCCATTTATGAAGAATTGTGGATCTTCACTCCCTTTTTTTGCACTAGTTGTGGATCCTAAGTCAGATGTCATAATAACAAAAATATTTTTAAGAGATGTTCCTTGACCTTGGAAATCAAAGTGATGGTTATCTTTAAGTGCATGGAGTTTAAAGACATCAATATGAGCCTTCTTAGTTTCCTCAAGCCATATTATTGTAGATGGATTCCATCTTACAACTTTAGGGAGTGTGCACTTTAATGTTAACCATCTGAAAGTTTGGTGGTTGTTATAGGAATGAAACACATTTAAACCGACGTCAACTTGATTGGAAGTCTTTATGCCGTTTACTAGTTTTCTCTGAATCGAAGTGTCCATGGCTTCTTCATTGACTTGTAGTGTGCTGGAATTCCTCATGATTGTATCCAAAACTTCAACTTTTGAGAAACATAAATGTTGTTCATTTACCGTTACTTGCTAAATACTTGCTTAATAGGACTACCTAAACAAGTCGATGCAATAACTATTGTGTCATTTGGTTTGACAACAATGGGCCCACTATATTCAACATTATTTGGAATGTAAGCAACGGTTGGCAATCAAAGTGATGGTTATCCTTAAGTGCATGGAGTTTAAATACATCAATGTGAGCCTTCTTACTTTCCTCAAGCCATATTATTGTAGATGGATTCCATCTTACAACTTTAGGGAGTGTGCACTTTAATGTTAACCATCCCAAAGTTGTTTGGTGGTTGTTACAGGAATGAAACACATTTAAACCGACGTCAACTTGATTGAAGTCTTTATGTTGTTTACTAGTTTTCTCTCAATTGAAGCGTCCGTGGATTCTTCATTGACTTGTAGTGTCCTTGAATTCCTCATGATTATATCCAACACTTTAACCTTTGAGAAACATAAATGTTATTCATCTACCGTTACTTGCTTAAAAGGACTACCTAAGCATGTGGATGCAATAACTATTGTGTCATTTGGTTTGACAATAATTGGCCCTCTATATTCAACATTATTTGGAATGTAAGCAACAGTTGGTAAGAGCACCATGTCTACATTGTTAGGATTATTAATCCTCCCTTGTCCAATTTGGTCATAAGTCTAAATCGGGAGTCCATCCAGTCTATTTTTAGTCACTAGCACCATTGGGTCCACTTGGCCTAATTGGGGCACATGTTCTAGTTACTAAAGTGTGGGGAACACTAATTGAGGCCTATTGCCACTGATTGCACTTGCATGCATCAGTCTAGGAGCCTCCTCGATCAATTCCTACAATTTAGGAGCCACTAGGAGTGTCGATACCAACCTTCATCAGTTGAGTTCAGTTAGTGACTAGTCAAGCTGAGTTAGGAGTCAGCTACATTCAGTTCTAGTCCTCTGCATTCAGTTAGTGCTAGGTTTGCATGGTTGCATGCAGGAGAGGTGCATTTCTCACCTACCACAGTCAGTTAGCCTCAATCAACATTGAAGTAGACACTTGAGTTGTGTTTTAGAACTCTGTTGAACTCCGGTAATGGTTTAGACAAGGTCAGTTAACTATTGAGTCCTCCGATAGTGATTTAGACAAGGTCTTAGTTACCTACAGTCAAGCAGAGTGTAACCAATTTGAATTTCCTCATGTGGATTCGAATTGCATGTGGCTATTTAAGCCATTGTACTTCATTGTAATTATTATCTAATTACTCTTTGATTAATGAAAAGCATTCACAGCTGCAAGCCATTTTTGCGCTGTTTCATTCTTCAATAACTGAGTAAATTTTGTGATCTATGTTGTGAGTTGTGTGTTTGTCAACAGATCTATGTGATCAATTTAATATGGTATCAGAGCCTCGGTGGACAAGGCACTTCTCCTTCTTAGATCTCCTACTGGATCATTTTTGAGCAAAATTGCTCCTTCCAGCTCTGCACCAGAAGCAGAAGGTTTACCACTTAATACCCCAAGTTAAGGAATTGTTGATCAATCTTGATCAACTGTGCTGGGTGTGATGAAAACCTAAAATGTACAGGCTGTCGACCTTACGGTGCCCCTTTTGTGTTTTTGCAGGTACAACTTCGAAATGGATTCATCAGTTCCTCTTCTCACCCTATTCACAAACTATTCAGAATGGAAGAAGAAGATGATTGCATCTCTGATGAGACGAGGTCTCTATGGGGTGTCTATCGGACTCGGTGAAGAGTGTTTGAGTGAGAATGACTGGCTGAATAAATGTGATGCAACTTTTGGAACAATAGCACTGGGTCTTTCTCCTAGCTTGCGCTATCTCAGTAGATCTATTGAAGACCCAAAGGAACTCTGGACAAGATTGGACAAAACCTTTGGAATGATTGATGAGGATTATAATAACACTTTGGAGAGCACATCCAACACCATAAGCATTCTTGATCCAAAATTCTCGGCCTCCACTCTCTTTGATGAAGTTGTTCAAAATGAAGAAGAAGCAGAATCTTCTACACAGTCAATTCGAATTGAAGTCGGTCTACTTGTAGTGACTCCTTCTCTTGATGCTCCGGAAGTTCATGAGATCTCTGATATCTCATATCTTCATATGGCTGAAACAGAAGAAGACATTTGAATCTTTGATATTGAAGAAAAACACTGCTGCACTTCCATGCAAACATTCACTGGTGATTTTCCTTTGAATTTTGTGCAAAATTTGCCAGTATTTGCTTACAAAAGTGAAGAGAAATTTGATTTTTCTCCCTCTAATGTTGCTACTGGTGTGCAAATATGTAATACCCTGGATATTTTGGAAGAAATATCAGATTAACAGAGTGATCCATTCGCTCTCCTTGATCTAGATCTTCCAGCAAATTCCTGCAAGATTGCATTCACCAAAATTCATAATTTTGAAGAAGAAGAAAGCTGTGCATCCACAGTCTCGGTTGACCATTTCTTTGGATTTGATATGAACCTTATTGGATCTGATATGATCTTATTTGGATCTAATCTGATACTGCTAGGTTTAATATTTCAAATACATAATCTTTCAATACTGCTTGTAGCTGTTCTCATCAACGGTGTGAAAAAACAAGTACCGCGAGTCTCCTACAAAACTGTTGCTGGGGATTTGATTTGATTTCACAGTTTTGGATTTGTTGTGAACCTATTTAGATCTGATTTACTTTCTGATCTGATATTATTTGGTTCAAATTTTAAAATCCAAGAGCTTTCAGTCATGCTTGTAGCTGCTTTCACCAATTTCGGTGTGAAAAATCAAGTACTGCAATTTCTCTTCAAAACTGCTGCTGGGGATTTGGTGTTAGTTTCCTCTTATGAGGTTGCTGATATTTTATTTTGTGAATCATTATATATTTTTGAAGCTATATCAGACTATGGAGCTCAAGCATTCGCTCTCCACAGTCCCAGTGCTTCTCTAACATTGATCACATGCTCATCTCCTCACAGAACTAGTAAAGAGGAAGACATTCTGCATCCGCCTGAACACTTGCTCCTAACACTTGGGGCTGATTTACCACTCATGGTTTGCTGTTCATGGCTGCAACATATCAGTGTCTTGAGTGTTCCTCACATGTTCTGAATCGTCAAGAACCTTTTCTCACTTATCAGTTGACTTCAATTGCTTTACATGGGTCCAGTCTTCATCCGGCAGCTGTCAATATTTCTGATTTAGTTGAGCATATCATTCTTCTTCCAAAGAGGAAGATTCCTCCAGACATAATGATGGAGAGGTTCACATGCCAGGCCCCAGGATACCCGTGCATAGAAGAACCAGATTGATCCTGATTCTACCTGTTTAATTAGAGGGGGGGATTTTTCCCATGTGGTTTTTTCCCTAGCTCCTTGTATTGAGCAGTTACTTTACTTTACTTGATGTAATGGGTGACCTATGGTCTTAGTTACTAGGGCCCACAGATTATCCAAGTTAGCATTCAGAGGGGGTGTTAGGATTATTAATACTCCCTTGTCCAATTTGTTCATAAGTCTAAATCGGGAGTCCATCCAGTCTATTTTTAGTCACTAGCACCATTGGGTCCACTTGGCCTAATTGGGGCACATGTTCCAGTTACTAAAGTGTGGGGAACACTAATTGAGGCCTATTGCCACTGATTGCACTTGCATGCATTAGTTTAGGAGCCTCCTAGATCAATTCCTACAATTTAGGAGCCACTGAGAGTGCTGATACCAACCTTCATTAGTTGAGTTCAGTTAGTGACTAGTCAAGCTGAGTTAGGAGTCAGTTACATTCAGTTCTAGTCCTCTACATTCAGTTAGCACTAGGTTTGGATGACTGCATGCAGGAGAGGCGCATTTCTCACCTACCACAGTCAGTTAGCCTCAGTCAACACTGAGTTGTGTTTTAGAACTCCGTTGAACTCCGGTAATGGTTTAGACAAGGTCAGTTAACTATTGAGTCCCCCAACAGTGATTTAGACAAGGTCTTAGTTACCTACAGTCAAGTAGAGTCTAATCAATTCGAACTCGCTCATGTGGATTCGAATTGCATGTGGCTATTTAAGCCATTGTATTTCATTGTAATTATTATCTAATTACTCTTTGATGAATGAAAAACATTCACAGCTGCAAGCCATTTTTGCACTGTTTCATTCTTCAATAACTGAGTAAATGGTGTGATCTATCTTGTGAGTTGTGTGTTTGTCCACAGATCTATGTGCTCAATTTAATATGCATAACTATCTACACTTGTGTTTGTAGAACCATCATCAATTCTTCCATCCTGTTTAAGTAGGTGTTGACTATGTCCATAGTTTCCAACTCCATAAATCAGATCATTATAATTATCTGGCAAAAGTGGTGAGAACATTGTGCAAGTGTTTTTTCTGTTATACCCGTGGGCACATTTTTATCTTTATTGACATGAAAAATGGATGGTGATATGGAACTGGTGTTGTTTTTCAATTTAATGTCCAAGACATCAATTCCATCACTTTCATGTTCTTTACCAAGTTTTTCTTGCAAGCTTTGAAAATTGGATTGGGATTTAATTTGCAAGTCTTCGTCTTGGGAGGCCTCTAGTTCGCTTTGTTGGTTTATTTCATTGAAGGTCTTGTCAACAACTTTTTCATTTGATTGTTCCTTACGGTCAAGTACTTATTCCATTTTCCTCATAAATCTATTGAAGATCTCATCCATTTCTTCTTTAAACGACTTCATGGTTAATGTAAGAGTTTAATAGTTAATTAATAATAAATCCAATTAACTATTAAAAAATATTGATAATTATTATTATTAATACTATTATACATATATAGTTTATTTTTTGGGGTGAACGTGGGAATTAAGGCTTAATTAAATTTTGTGTGGTTTATAGAACCAAGGTTTGGTTTTGTAAACCGTATGTTGTTTTTTTTCCTTCTTTCTTCTTTCCCTTTTTTATCTGATCTTCTTATCTTCGTGTTCTTTTTTACTTCTTTTTTCTTTCTCATTTTGTTAACTTTTTTTTTAACAAAATAAAATTGATGGCCAAAAGCCAAAATATGGACAAAGGCCCAATATCAAGTCTAAGAAGGGGCTTTGATGCCACTGTAACACCGAGTCCGTGTGTTATGGAAGAATCTGTATCAGGATAAAGAAGAAATCCATCTTCATAGTAATTTATTATTTTTATCTATTTTAGCTAGCATCTCCTATGCCAAATGAAAAATAGTGACCAACAGTGCTACAGGAGGACAAAGTAATCCATCTAAAGCCAAACCATCGATGGATATGTGTATATCTTTATTTTTTTTTTATCTGCCAATTTTTTCCCGATCCGATTCAAACTCTTCGTTCTTTTGGCTTGCCAATTTTTTAACAATTTTGAATCTGGTAACTATGATTTTTCATTCTAAACTCACCTTAAATTTTGATATCTTCCATCCCTAATCAAGTTGGATTGGAGGAGGCTCCGGTACCAGAACTTCTCTTCCTTTGAGATCATTCAGCTCAGTCCATGGGGGAACTTCATTGTTACAATGCAGCATTAGATGCTGTTTGAAAAGTCTGCAGTAGCAGAAGGCTTCATCTGTAGCGTTCCTTAATAGATCTGAAGATACAAGATAAAAGTTAACTTGCAAATAACACAATAGATCCCCACAATAAACAACAAGAGAATGAAGACAATATAGAGTAGAATAAATTTAGCAATTGCAAGCCATTTGCACCAAATCATGCGCTTGACACAAATAATTCCATTTTTGCAGTGTTCTTTGGCTTTGTTTGTTGATGTATTGGAGGAACTTATTTTTTCTTTCTTTGAACTATTGCATATTTTGCTGCTTTCCGAAAACACCAGTTGTTGGTTTTCTTACAAGAATTCATTTCTTTTTGCATGTCAAACTTTGTTATTTTTGTTATATTTTCATCACCCCTAGGGAAACTTCCATAGTCAATACTACAATTTTTTGCATCGTTTTAGGTTTATGCCACAATGGATCAAGTTCATGGGGACTATCATTATTCTAATCTTCCTTTGTTATCGTATAGGTCACCAATTCTTCTTTTATCTCCATAGTTGTGTTCTTGTGTAATGCAATCTGAATTGATACTTGCTGTTTGTATACAGCTTCCCTTGACAAATGTTAGTTCTGCTTCTTGCAAAATCCAACACATTATGCATTGCAGGCCTTACATTCATACGATAAGATGTTCTCTTCTATAAGCTCTAAACATGATGTTGTGCAGTTTCTGCTTCAAAAAGTATGGTTTTGAATTTTTACTCATTGAACATTAGAAGTGATCATTATCCTTGTAATAAACGCAAGATGACTCTCCTTATGGAATTTCTTTATGGCTCCAAAGGCTGCTAGCTGACCACCGTTTTCAACAATGATTCTGAATTCTGTTCGCCTTCCTCTATAGATTGATAGCCTAAAATTGAAACTAAGCACTCTCCATCTATGCCCTTTCATTTGTTTGATTAGAGATCAAACAAAGACCTTCCTCATATCTGGATATGTGATGCTAGGATAGAGGAAGGTTAGTGACTGCTAATTAGGTTCTTGTGGTCTTTCTCTTTCTTTTATTGCTTGGATGGTAGTTACATATGGCTTCTCCAATTGTAGCCAGAGGATGGGTGAGATATGTCTATGGTCAACATGAAAATAGATGATTCGGTTCCTTGTCTCCAACCCACCATTATTCTTTAGTCTTCTTTCCTTTTCTTTGGGTTTTTGTTGACCAGTATATTGTGAGATTAGTTGTGGATATTGGCTGTTCTTCAAGGGAAGATATTGTTCATTCTTTGCCACCTTTAGGTATGATAAATCTGTGCATAGCCTGTGCTCTATCTTTGTTGACTTCAATTAAAAGACAAATGTGTCAGGCCTGTATATCAAGATAGTCATTGCCAATTGACATTGTTTAAGTTTTACTTGATATGAAGATAGTCAGGGTTGGCTATAACCTGCTTGTTTATACTTCCTTTTTTTGTCTTCCTCTGTTTTCTGCATTCCTCCTTATTCACTTCTACATGATTGTCACTCAGACCGGGTTATACTTTACACTGTACATGTCTTGTATTTCTTAAGGTTTGCACTTTGTTTTTATCCTCTATATCTTTTGCAGGTGTTATCACTTGAAAATTCCTTGTAAAGATAAGAAACAATACTTTTATTTATGTCCAACAAGTGACCACAAAAGTAGGTTTAAGGGACTAAAAGTTACATACAATGTGGGAGTGTGAAAGAATTCCTAACACATTGCTGAAAGAACGATGCTTAAGGAGGTTAAAAAGAACTTGGTAGTATGGCTTGGAGTTGTAGACAAGGATTCCAACAAAAATATATGATTATGCTAATGTCGATGTCATGATACAATCCAAACGCCCAAGATTGGGGCTCTCATAGTTGTATGAAAGAGGGTGAGATGGTATCAAATGCTGCTGGCTCTAACGGTCGAGGGCGAGGGAGAGGATTGAGATGTGGGCTTGTTGAAGTCGTTGATCACTATAAAAGGGTCGATGCAAATATCCGTTGAGGAGTGGCTAGGATTGAGGGGACTTGGTTGTACGATCACAGAGTGGATTCAACAAGGAATGGTTCCTTGAGCCTTGCTCTCTTAGTGTCCAAGGTTAATGAAAAGAAAATCTTGATAGAACATTGGCTACTCAATTGGGATTGTGAGGTAGTTTATTGGTTGGGAAGAGCTTGACCCTGAGTCTGTCTTGATTAGGCTTGTTTGTTAGTTTAGTGATGATGATGCATGGTATGTGCCTTGGAGTGA
Source organism: Pseudotsuga menziesii (assembly GCA_001517045.1). NCBI lineage: Eukaryota > Viridiplantae > Streptophyta > Pinopsida > Pinales > Pinaceae > Pseudotsuga > Pseudotsuga menziesii. Next base: position 15,944 of record LPNX010959462.1, read on the forward strand.
CAACTCCTCATGTGCTTTAAGATGTAGTTGCTTCCTTGGGAGGAGAGGTTAAGAAGGTGATACTTAAGAAGATATGGGGCCTAGCTGATCTAATAATGTTTGAAGTACCTTGGGTTTATGTTTGTTGCTTGTTGCATGTTTTGATGAAGCAAATTGGAAATAAGATGTGATTCTCCTAGGAGTTGTTGGTTGAAGTAGGGAAGTCAAGGATTGGGACCTATATCTGAGAAATTATCCCATGAAGAGGGTAAGGCATCTCTAATCAAGGTAAGGAAAGAAGGTGGAGAGGGAGCCTCTTGAATCTTGATAAAGCCAATCATAACGACCTTAGATCAGTAGTAAAGGCGACGTTTGAAGATGAGAAGCATCTTCATTTTTGACTCTTGTAAGTGACAACACTGGCATGCCTTGTTTGTGCGCAAAATATGGTGATTATTGAAATTGCCTTAGAGGAATCGTAAGAGGCATTCATCTAATGTTGTCATGCAAATGCGGGGAGGGCAATGATGCCATCATGTATCTCCAAGCTGTGCTCTAGATAGAAGGTTAGCTTGGGGCTAAGTCTCTTTGATGGCATGGTCTAGGTAAATTGGATATACTGTGTATAGATGTTCTCCTGTATGACCTGATTTAGTTCTTGCTTAGATGATATGAGAGGGCTTGGCATGCCTAGAGATTACTTGAAAGGTAGTAGATAGTTTGTGGAAATGGCCATCTTCTGTAGATGGAGACGCTCCTCAACGTAGCGCCTAAGAGGCCACCTAAGGGTGCTAGATGAGGTGATTCCCTCTGAAGAGCAAAGTGCTAGGTAAGGATATATCTATTTTTGTTGAGGTAAAGTCCCCGAAAGTTTGATGCTAAAAGGGTGAGCTTCAAACTTTGCCTACAATGGGTCGAGATATTGTACACATGCATTGGAAGTTGTGCTCGAGAAGGGTTTGGACTCTCTCTGTCTTGGTCAAGTCACTCTGCAACAAACTCAGGCCTCCAATCTTTTAGCCATAGTGGAAAATGGTCTTGAGGATCATATCTATGATGTCATGAGGTGTAACTTGGATGAAATGTCTTGGAGCCAAGTTATGGAAATGTCATCTCTTGGGGAGGGCGAGGGAACCATATCCCTTGATGTGATGAGGATGAACTTACCCATGTTGATATGTAGCTCCCCAAATTGGAACCCTAAATAAGTGTAAGGTATTGGGTTCTCAATCCCTTCTCGTCATAAAAAAGAGTGTAGTTTGGGGATCTTCGACATCTTGAAGGTCTTAACCTTGGTTTTATTGAGGTTGATTGTCCATTGTCAGAGGTCACAAAAACTTGCTGAGACAACAAGTTGTCTTTGTAGGCCCTTAGGCAAGGAGGTTGGAGAGATAGGTACTTGATGTAGGAGTCAAACCATCCCTGTCCTAAATGTGCTCATTGAGGAAGGACTATCTCGTCATTATAAATCCCAAGGAGTGTTGGTGATAGGGGGAACCCATGCTTAACCATAGTGGTAACTCTATGAAGTTTGAGAGTCTATGATCCATCTAGAGATAGTTGTGGACTCACCTGTAGAGTCTCATAATTAGAAGTATAAGGGTGGTTGAAATGTTGATGTCACGAAGCATCTAGAGAAGAGCCTTTCTCAAAATTGTGTCTAATGGTTTTGAAACTCTCCAAAGCGCCATAAGACTTTTGAAGAATGATGACGAGCCTCCTTGACAATGGCACTAAGTGTGAAACGTGATCGGTTGTTTGGTAGTCTAGGTTGAGAGATAGGTACTTGATGTAGGAGTCAAACCATCCCCGTCCTAAATGTGCTCATCGAGGAAGGACTATCTTGTCATTGTAAATCCCAAGGAGTGTTGGTGATAGGGGGCACCCATGCTTAACCCTAGTGGTACTCTATATGAAGTTTGAGAGTCCATGTGCCATCTAGAGATAGTTGTGGACCCACCTGTAGAGTCTCATAATTGCAAGTATAAGGGTTGTTGAAATGTTGATGTCACAAAGCCTTTAGAGAAGAGCCTTTCTTGAAATTGTGTCTAATGGTTTTGAAACTTTCCAAAGCACTAGAAGGCTTTTGAAGAATGATGACGAGCCTCCTTGACAATGGCACTAAGTGTGAAACATGATCAGTCGTTTGGTAGTCTAGGTGGAAACTGGCTTGCCCTTTGACCATGAAGTGTCTACTCCAACCCATCTTAAAGTTGTAGATGCAAAATGATAGCATAAAGCTTTGAAAAAGTATGCCAACCATGATAGATTGATAATTGTTTGGATCAACCTTGGCTTTTGATTTGGAATTCGGTGGATGACATGTCAAGTGAATGCTTAGTGAAAGCCAAATTAAAACACATGGTTGTATAGATAAACAATGTTTGTTAGGATTTCAAATACCATGCTTGAGGAACTTGACTTGGGATCCTTTTCTCGTCCATTTCCCTATTGGTGCTAATAGTCTTGACTACTTTCATGATGTCTCTCTTTGAAAATATGTGGCAAGATGGGTGGGGGGATGCGTAGGGTAGGAGCATGGCTAGGAATATTGTAGAGGGGCATTGTTGGGTAAACATGGATTGGGGATTTAGGTCTAGGGGTAAGGTGTAGTGTTTGGGGAAGGGATGCACTAGAAGGTTTCGAGGGAGTGGTAGAGGGCCACACAAAGCTCAAATCTCCTTAGTGAGATGAGCACTCGCTTCTTACAACGAAGGAGGTAGCGATAAGATTTGTGAATGTGGAGCTAGTATGGGGGTTCATCTCTGAAGGTGAAACAAATGTGTTTATGGAGAAGTTTACATTCCTCATCTTACTAGTAGTTCTAGGGAAGAAATAAGTACATACAGGTGAATGGAGTGGGGGTATGAGTGAAGGACTATATCACTTATAACCCTGGAAATAGTCATATTTTGGCCGTGGTCATGTCTAGTGATGAGAAATGCGAGAAGGAGGGAAGCAATTGTCAAAGACGTGTGGTGAATTTGCATACTACTTGTTAAAGAGAGTGGTGGTTACAAGCCCAAGTTCTGGGTTTTGTATAGTATGATGAATTTGCACTCACTGTGTGAAAAGTGAAGAGGTGAACAAGCATGTAGGAGGTTGGCTAGTGGTTGCTTTAGGGGTTGGTTTGAACTTTGTACAAGACTATTGGGCATTGGATTTTTTTCCTTTATGAATGAAGTTTAAGGAATGCACTTTGGGTGTTGCCTATACATATGCATGTGTATTGTGGCTTGTTTATTGGGATGAATGTTGTTATATTTTTCAACCCAAGCTTGCTTGAGAATGATATCCTTCATGTCAAGGGTATTATGGAGGAATGAGGTAGTTGTTACCTCACAAACCTTCACCTCTAGAGATAAAGTCCTAAAAGCTCAAGTGAGGCCTTGTAGGAACCAAGAGGGATTTTTCCAATGTCACCACACAAGCCCTCTTCACACTTTAGGTTGACCCTCCTTTAACACAAGACTGGGATTCCCTTGGATAGGATTGCTAGAATTTTAAGCTTTGAAGTGCAAGGTAAAATGAATAATTAATTCCAACAAAACAATTTTGTAAGTTTAGGAAATGAAGGTGGATAAGTGGACAAGAGATTAGTGTCTTATCATTGGACAAGATTCAATAGCTCCTTTCCTTGTTGTCCCAATTGCAAAAATATATTGAAGGATATTACTAGAGCAGATAAAATCCAATGCGTATGAAGATTATGATTACCCAGCAATCAAGGTTACATGAACCGTGGGTGCGATCAGAATTGGCTGAAGAATTCGATACATGTGCGACACTCATCCCAAAATTAGGAATCAGGGATTCAGAACCCTAACCCTAATTATCCTACATTTATACTATGTAAAGAGCTTTAGATGTGTCAAAACGAGGTGGGAGAATCCAATGAAGAATTTGAGAATCCGATTCAAAAGAATCCGATTCGGGTGTGGTTAGGCCTAGGGACGAATTCAGTAACTTAGCCCAACATGAAATATATCTGCATTTAACCAAGCGTAGAGAAAGAATGCATCAATAAAAGATGATCCATGGATAACATAAAGGAAAGTGGAATAGGGTTTCCATATTGACAATCCATAAGCATATGTCAAGATAATGTAAGCAATGAAAATGACCATAAATATCTACAAAATGTTCTCACCCATAAAGTAGTTCATCTATTTGTTAAACACATTCAATAGATATTCTATTAAGCTTCAAGGGGTGCAGCCCCGAATCCAACCATACATCAAATGGAGAGAAAACTCCTTTATATAGAGGGGCTCTCTTCTCTCTTACAATAAAATATAATGTTTGCACAACTAACTCCATGACAAGTCAAATAAGTAATATAGTAGTTTGTTGTTAGGTCTCTTGAAGTTTGACAAGTCAAATGATTTCCATTCTCTTTAAGAGAGTTTGCTCCACTAGCATATATAATACAATAAGAAAGAAAAACCGTACAAGAGAGGGAGAGCACATCACTAAATTAGTCTAGTTGGTAAGTTAAGATGTTGAAATGTTCACTAGTGTGCCCTCCAATATGCTTGCATGCAAAATGACAATATCTTAACATAGGATTGTATGCTCAATATCCATATAGAAGAAGTCACAAAGTGTACGCTTAAGGATGCATGTGATAAGATAATAATATACTACTCCTTGTAGAACACTCCTCAACCAGCTCCTCAAAATAGTAATATGGTCCACAAGCTGCATGAACAAATGTGTAGAGGTCTCTTGAAGAAGACTCCTCCAGAACCACTCTAAAGTAAAATAATATAATTGCTGGTGTCAAGTGTAGATGAAGAAATAACCTTCTTTGACTTTGAAGTAGTGTAGAAAGTGCATGTAGAAGAGGTGCTCTAGAAGGGTGTAGAAGAATCACAAACAATAATAATATAATATTTATGTGAGTTGTGCCCTTGAGGCCAAAAAACAATAACATTTCTTCAAACCATGAGGTCAAAAACCATTAACCGATTTGTAAAACCATGTGCTGGAAAGGAAAAACATGTGCACAAGAGCAGGTTGCCATAAGAAAGTGTGCAAGAAAGCTCACACCTGTGGTTAACCAAGAAGATGAAATAAATAATAAATAGTAAATGCCCTCCATTAATGAAATATCATGGGTTGGAAGGTCAGACCAAATGTTGGAAGGGAAAACCATCTGCAAATATCATTAAGTAATTTTGAAATTGGTCAAAATTCCTCACACGTTTAATGAACTTCCCGAATGGCATGTGAGGCTCCAAATATTTCCTTAAATTTGGCACATGTAAACTTTATTGTGAAAGTGCACAAAATATTAAAGCAAATGCGATAAATGCATGAAAATTTGTGAGCAATAAGGTAGGCACTTTACTAGGTAACATAGACAACATCCTACAAACCCAACCAAGTGTGATCATTACCAAAATTGGCTAGGTTGTTTAAGCAATCCACTTGTCAAACAATAGTTAAAACCATATGAGCACTCAACATAGGATTATAGCACATGTCTTGATAAAGTGGCATATGTAAGAAATACTTTACTATCTTCTAGGGTGTTCACATTGGGAGATCTCCAACCATAGAAACACCTTAATAATAATGTTGGAAATATGTGAATAAGGTCTCATATGCTAGGCACACCACCTTTAGTTAACATCAACACTTTACACATCACCATGGGATCAAGAGTCTATTCTAAGCCATCCACCAAGCAATGACCATAGATGTCTGTGCACCATAACACCGCCACAAATGTACAAGGAGTAATATCATCTTGACATGATGAGTAATATATCAAGTACAACATCAAGCATTGCCATCAACTACCACTAGCATTTGATCCATCAACCATCTATATGCAACCATGAAGAGAGAACCATCCATGACAACCTATCACCAAGGACAAATAGATCTCCAATCCATTGTAAGTGCCATCTTCATGACGCTACCAACTTGTAAACCTGTGAATTGTGTGATAAGAACCACTGAAAACTTGTAAACTTGTAAACTTGTAAAACTTGTAAACTTGTAAAACTTGTAAAACTTGTAAACTTGTAAACCTGTGAATTGCAATAGGAGGGGTAACAATGTCCATGGTCATGGGGTTTGGGGGGTGGAGAGGGGGAGGATGTCTCCACATCCTAAGGTTGAGTTCTTGACTCTGCCTAAGACATTATTCTGTGATTTTGGTCTGAACCACTTCTTTGGTTCCAAGTGGGCTTTGGAGATGAATGTTTTCCTTTTTTTACATCTATGCCACTAGTTGCTTAAAGTTATGTGGTTTTTAAACTTAACCTCCATAATTTTGCCTAAGGTCATGGACTGAGGACTGTAGTAGCTTGTTTTCGGATTCCAATTTCTCCAATCTGACCAGAATGGCCTTGAGATAAATTATCCAATCCAAGATATCTATTGGTGATGTGGTATAAAGAAGAAAAGAGTTTGGATAACAAACAGGTGCAAAGCCAATGCCATCTTGCTTTGAACCTTTCTCTCTTATGGATGGTACTTTTCCAACAATAGGGAGCTTCCTTGATTAATTTAATAAGGTATCAGCCAGTGAAGCACGACTCGTTGGAGACTCGTGGGTACTCGCGAGTCTGCCCGAGTTAACACCCAGGACAAGTAACTGGACAAAATTCGTTGGAGAACTCGTCAAACTTTGTTCACTCGTCAAACTCTTCCAGATTAGCTGAAACTTGCCATTTACTCGCTGGAAATCGGCATGACCCGCCAAAAACGAAGGAGATAAGACCCCACGACTACAAGATTGGAGAAATTTAACCTATAGGTAAAACAAAATTCGTTTCTGTTCATTGAAGAAATTCGTTTAAGTTCAGGCAAAAAACACCACACTCAGGGTTGCGGCTTGCTAACTGCGTTTCTTACCCATCAAGTGGCCTTTTAACTCAGGAATTTGTGTTACTTTCCTTCCATGGTGGTTAACCCACGCCTCGTTTTGTCGGTAGCAAGCTCATTTCCCTCCCGACTGGACAGTGGCCAGGAATTACATTCCCTTGCAGCCCTTAATTTTCCCTACGACAATGGTATTTTACGCTGGCCATGAATTACTTTCCTATGTGGCCCGTAATTTGACCTTACACAATGGTAAAATCACAAATATAAATATGTTTAATCTTTAGATTTATAAAGTATAAATGTTTTTTTATGGTAAAATGTATAAAGGTTTAATGGTAAAAAGTATAAAGTTTAAAGGTTACAAACTTATAAGTTATAACATTTTTACTATTTATTAATAAGTTAATTATCTATTTATATTATAATTTTCAAATTTTATTATCTATATATTCTTTACATAAAGATAATATCATTTTTAAAATATAAAGATTATAAATATTAAACTTATAAAGATAATATCATTTTTTAAATATAAAGTTATAAATATTAAACTTATAATGTATTAATAATGTAAATATATATTATAAATTTTATTTTATTTTTTTCAAATTTTAAAATATATACATGTATATGTTATTTTTGGATATTATATGTAGTAATATTTATTATGCATGTATTATAAGTTAATATCATTTTTTAAATATAAAATTATAAATATTAAACTTATAATGTATTAATAATGTAAATATATATTATAAATTTTATTTTAATTTTTTCAAACTTTAAAATATATACACGCATATGTTACTTTTGGATATTAAATGTAGTAATATTTATTATGTATGTATTATATTGATATTATATTGGATAAGTGAATATATTTCAAAGATATGGATTGGAAATGATATTAACCTCTTTTTCCCCAAAATTTACCATATTTTAAGTTATTTTCTATTTGCCGAGTCTGTCTCGAGTCTTGCCGAGTTGGTCCCGAGTCTTGCCCGAGTCGACGAGTCATATGCCAGCCGAGTCTTTGCCGAGTCCGAGCCGTGCAACATTGGTATCAGCCTCACCACCCCTTCCAAATCGTCCCTCACAACTCCTTCCAAAATATGAGAATCTCGTTGAAACCTACCCTATTCACTACTTATTATAGTCTTCCTCTAATTTGAAAAGAATACATATTTTTTGTCCATGTCAATTTCTGTTTTGTCCAATATCCCAAGTAGGAATCTTATTGGACAAGGTTAACCAAGTAAAGATTCTTATTTTGAGTGGACAAGCTAGCTTTTGTATCACTTTTCACCACCATAGCTTCTCCCTAGGTAAGTCTTTTTCTACGAGGGCTTCATTTCCTTATTTTGCAATAAGATTGCCTTTAGCTTTATTCCATGCCCATTTAAGTTCATCCTCCTGATCTTTTAGATGTATTCTAGTGTGGCTTAACAAAGAGATGTAATATGCCCATTCAAATTTGAGGTCACCTTGCAAGTTCAAGTCTTAACTGTTTTCCACGACTGAAACCACCCCCAGGAATCCCTTGTATGGATACATCTACAAACCTTGTGAGTCATTGTGCTTGTAGCTTTGCTTTCAACTCTTTTGATAGTATGAAATTCTCATCACAACCAACCCATGGATCTTTTGTTAGTGTGAGTCTGAAATCTTTTCCTATTTTCCATGCAAGCCATCTTCCTATAATTGGGTAAGCCATTACCAATTTCTTCCAAACAATAGAATCTCCCGTGACAGGTTTTCTCTCCGATATGATCCATTCCTCTAATGAGTTGTCTTGGATATATTTAGGCCTCAATACTTTTCCCGATAAGCCTTTGTTGGATAGAAACCTTCACAAACATTTGGTTGCCATAGCCTAACTGAAGACATGGATGTTCTTATGTCTACAAACACCAACATCATTTGTTCTCACTAATTTTAACCATTCAATAAGCGGAATGCCTTATTTTTGCCTCCTAGTCCAAAGAAAACTCAAGCATTTTTTTTCCTAATCTTGTCCAAAATTCCTTTAAGAACACGTGCAATAGATAACTAGTAAATTGGAATGCTTCCCAGAATTAATCTTCTTCCGTGAGATAATCATTTGTGACACCAACAAGAGACCTTGGCTTCAATTTTGTTATGTAACTATAACCAATCTGCATACCTGCAATCATTTGGCTCCAAGTTGAACCCCGGGTAGTTTACAGTGTACACCTTTATCAATGGAGCCTGATGAAAGAGGACAATCCATGAAATTTGATTTTCCAGCTTGGCTTTTAAGGCATTAAAAAGCATACAAGATTTACTAAAGCTTACTTCCATTCAAGGTGCATTACTATAGGTTTTCATTATACCCTTGGACTACATCAACTACCTGAACTACCTGATTGTTCCATGACCAAATAGTAATATATGATCTACAAACAGTGAATGTGTGAGCATTGCTGCATCTGTCTCTCGATTACATCTGATTGTTCCTTTCCTTTTACTTAATTTTGCAATCATCAAAAACAAAAAGGGGGATAAGGGGAAGCCTTATCTAAGTCCCCCCTTGAAGCTTTGAAGAAAGCCAAGGCATAACCTTTTATTAGGATTGCAAAGACATTGATGAGGCACAACCCTAGATCTAGTTGATTGTTTTTAACTTCATACCCATTTGTAATAGAACCAGTCTTATGTACAACTTATTAATCTTACCATAAGCCTTATCTAAATTGATCTTCCTGTTGGGAGATTGTTTCATAATCAAAGAATTGGAAATTGCCGATTTTTCAAGAATTTTTTTCGAGAAAATTGCCACTTTTTCCTTAGGTCGAAAAATCGGCTAGGAAAAAGCGTGATTTTTTAACATAAGTAAAAATTGTGATTTTTTTGGTAAATAGCGCACCATAATGGGAAAAAACGTCAAGTAGGTGTTTTCACAGTTTTAAAAACTCGGATTTAAAAAAAATGATCAGTTTTGTACAAGTGACATTGAAGTCAACAATACTAAATGGTAATGTTAAAGAGCTTAAAGTGACATTCTCTTTATCTTTCACTTTCCATCCTTCTACTTAATTTTTTAACTTTACCATTAATTGTTGAAGGATGCTTGAGAGTGGTTCCAACCTCATCGAACTTCATATGCAAAAAGTAGAATTTTAGATCCCATTTAAGATTCAACATACTTAATGGTTTTCAGGATTTCAGGATTGCAACGTCTCCATTGGAGACTCTCATGTATGAGGGTAAGGGATTGGAATTTAATCAAGCACATAAAACTCTCTATGTACCTTGATGTTGGTGGCGCTGATGCCTGATTGTTGAAGTTGATTGAACTCCTCTGTCATGACCTTAATAAAAAATGTACCCTTAAGTCAAGCAAAATCACTTATTAAGTATGGGAAGCTCTTTCTACTTTATTTTGACGCTTGGATTAAAAAGTTTCATCAAATTTGTAGGGTGTTGACTAATGTCCTTGGAGAATCAACTTTGAGATTTGAGGTAGAGGCAAGGGCTAGAGCCTAGAGGAGGGGAGAACCTGGTGCTATTGCCGAATAGGATCCCAACATAGACAATGATTTTGATGATTATGTATTTTCAATTTTGATTTAGATATGTATTACACTTGGTGCCATTTTGATATATTCACCCTTAGATGGCATATACATGAGTAGACTCTGCATATTTTGTCTCTAATGGTCTGGAATCTTAGCTTGGAATCTTTAATATATATTTTTTCCATTAAAAATATAAATTTTTATTTATTATTAGTACTCCCAGTCATTGAAATCAAATTGCTCTAGCCTCTGAGTTATTTGCAACCTCGACATCTATATATATCAATGCTTCTCCATATTTACGTGCCAATGTGTTTATCTAATGTTGTTGCTTTATATGTTTAAAATTCTGAAAAAAATGAATATATTTTGTATTTCTTAATGTTTGCTGCAGTTTGCCGATTTTTTCGTTGATGTTGCCCATAAGTTGTATTTGAGACCCTTGCCGATTTTTTGCTGATGCCGACATTTACTTATTTGGTTTAATTTGATATGGTTTGTACCCTCCTGCATTGCACCCATAACATCGTGGATTTGTTGATTGAAGTGAAAACCAATTTTTTCCATAGGTAATTTAGACAACATCCACCTTAGTTTGCTTATTATTACCTTTGTGCTTACAAAGAGAAGTGGGTCTGAAATCCTCGAAGGAATTGGGTTTTATTTTGGAATCATGGCAGTGAACTTGATGCCCCTCACACTTTGCCTGAATTTCAAGATTCATCAACCACCCTCAAAATTTCTTCTTTTAATAACTCATAGAAACCAAGATAAAACTCCACAGTTCAACCATCTGGCACTCGACTCTTTGCCTTGTTGATCAAATGCAAGACTTCCTTCAACTCCTATTTCGCTACAATTGTTCCAAGGCTTCCATTCATCCTCTAATAAAAGTCTTAGAAAAAGTCTTACCACATTCAATTGATGTACTATGTGGGAAACTTGAGGCTCCTTGAACAAATTCTGAAAGTGATCCTTGCCTTCTTTTGCTATATCTTCATAAATGCACTAGTTATTCATAATATCAAACAATGTTATTGTGTAATATTTTTCATGTTCTCTACAATGTAACCTATCTAGGGTTTTTTGGCTCATGTAACATGGTATCAAAGTGGGAGAGTGCCTAGGACTAGTCATTCAACGCAGATTGAAATAAGTTGCAGTAATTGTCATTCCATTGAAGTCTGGATTTGTTGTACTTGGTTGTTGTAGTAAGGGAAGGGAGCTTCCATATCATTGAGAAGCAGTTGCTAAGTCGATTATACAGTTGCCGTATCAAAGATTGAGCCATCACTTGTTTTAAGCCCTTACATGATGCATGTGGATTTGATTGAACTACCATCACTTGAGATTGGATGCATATGAATGAGATTGAGCTACCACTTGTTTGTGGATTTGTCAAGTAGTCATTCTTTTTAATGTTTGGATGTGCCATGATTTGGTCTAAGCTGCTGTCAAGCTGCCATTGAATACACAGTCGTTGTTGTATGGAACATAGTTACATGTATCGCCCATATCGCGATGTATCACGAGTCATTCCCCTTGGCGACATATCGCCACTAAAAAATCGTGACATTTACGACATTTTGAATATATCGCGATATATTGAATGTGTCGCGATATCTTGGGAATATATTGGGATATGTTGGAAAATATCGCCTTGCTAAAGAAAATTTCATGGAATTTGGGAAATAAATCCATGGGTTAAGTTTTTGGTAGTGTTATTAAAATTAGAGATATGAAATTCTTAAAGTAATTAAAGTAAAAGTGACATTCTCCTTAACTTTCATTTTCTATCCTTTTACTTGAATTTTTAACATTACCGTTAATTGTTTCAGGATGTTTGAGAGTGGTTCCAACCTCATTGGACTTTATATGCAAAAAGTAGAATTTTAGATCCCATTCAAAATTCAACAGACTTTATAGTTTTCAGGATTTCAAGATTGCAACAATTCCATTGGATTTTATCAAGTATGAGGGTATGGGATTGACATTTAATCAAGCACATCAACCCTTCTATGTACCTTGATGTTGGTAGGCATTGGCTGTTGAAATTTTTTATCATGACCTCAATAAAAATGTACCCTTCATTCATTAAGCATGGGAAGTTTCCTTAAAATTGTAGAGTGTTGACTAATGTCATTGGAGGATCAACTTTGAAATTCGAGGTAGAGGCAAGGGCTAGAGCCTAGAGGTGGGGGGCATAGAGTGTTATTGATGAATAAGATCCCAATATAGGCAATAATTTTTATGATATGCAATTATGGGAGGAGAAAATTCACATTGGTTTCCACCTCTTCCCCATTACCTTCCACCATAGCTCGAGTAGTTGGAGCTTCCAATTTGACACCTAACTCATCCAAAGCACCTACAAGACCCCCTACTACTTCCAGAGGAAGAGTGGTGCCCCTTGCCTGTAAGAAGGGTAGAGGGAATCAATGATTCCTACTATTTATCATTGTACTATGTACTATCTAGATGCCTCATGAGTCATGATGATTCATCTCTTGAAAGACATTTATTTTGATCATTTGATGTGATTTTCTATCATTTCACGAGGAACCTATTTCAGTATTTTCAGTTTATACTATATAGTCGATATGTGATCACGATCCAGCATTTGACATCTTATGCATCTTATATATTAGTTGTATTTTCATATTTATGTAGCAGTGTGTTTATTTGATGTTGTTGTTGTTTTAGATGTTAAAAAATTGAAAAAATGAAAAATGGTTATTTTTGTGTTTTTTTGATGCTTTACGACATTTGCCGATATTTTCCGATATTTTTGCCGTTGTTGCCGATAAATTACATTCCGGACCCTCGGTAATATATTCGTCGACACAATATATGTAACTATGGTATGGAAATTGTACATCCACCTTCAGAAGCCGTACAACATGCATGTAGTGGTACACCAACAAAATTTTTGATTAGCCAATTTGTTTTTCTTTTATAGATCAAGTAGAGATTAGTTTCAGATATTTATGTCATGATATTAAATATTGATATGCCATTAGAAAAGTATTTTGGTTTCAATTTCCACAACTGGAAAGTAAAAATTCAGATGCGATTGGTGAACACAACCTTGTGGGGAAAACTAAGATCTCCTATAGATCTTAATAAATTACTGAAATGCAGAGTAGAGATTATAAAGCTAAAGCCATTAATGGCCTTGCCCTCTTAGATTCAGGGTTACATTATAATGATCATGTATAGGTTTGGAAAAATCATCCAAGGAAATCGGGTATGATTTGAATTCACTGTTCAGAGCAAAAGCGGTGAATGAATATTTTCTCTAAAGCTACAATTATTTAGATTCAAGATGTTTGTCGAAGTCACTATGTCTAACCACATAAGCAATTTGAGATCCTCCTTAGACAACTAGCAAAAGTCAAAGCTATGGTGGAGGAAGACGAAACCAAAGCCATCTTGTTAAACTATCCACCTTCTAAATACAACAATGTTATTTTAACTCAGTCAAATTTCATCACACTAGAAGATATGATTGCTGTTCCCTTAGCTGAAGAAAAGATAGCCAATGCTTCGGATATTGGAGGTGACTACTTGAGATTACATTATACTTAATGAAACAATCTTAGTAGATCACCAAAAGACAAGGGGAGATGGAATGTTGTTATAGCAAGAAAATGGGTCACAAGTCGTGGAATTGTAGATTTTGAGCTAGTTTTCAAAACGAAAAGCTCAACAATAAACCACATGTAGCTAATGTAGCTATTGTTGAAGATCATTGGATGCAAACAATGATGATGACCTTGTAGAAGAAATGAGATTTTCTGCATTTAGGAAGCTCACACTTTGAAGATAGGAAGGGATTTGATGTAGATAAAGCTTAGCATGGATGGATGCCTAGATAGTTTGGTAGTTTGTGGATCTTGGAAGTTATACCCTTACGACGGTCATGAGACAGCTAGATTGAGCACTGTGGATGTAGCTCAACATGATGATTGTCCAATTGTTCAAGAGATTCATAATTTGGGAGTTTGGGGAGGTATTATCCAAGAACTTGGGAATTTAACTCAGTATCTACACACCTCTATGAGGGTTGCGATGCAACTTGATGGATCTCTACTTGGTCTAAGAACTGTTTTTCAAAGAAGAAGCTTTTGAAGAATGTTTTTTTTTATAAACCTGATTACTTCCAAAACTATGTTTTTCAGTCATAATGTGTTTGGTTTCAGTAAATTTTGTTTTCGGTATTGTAAGTCTTAAAAGGGGGTGTTAGAATATATGTCTAAAATGTTTAATAAAGTTACCTTAGTGACTTTGGCTGTAAAAGTTAGGGTTTCAGTTATTATTAGGGTTTCAGTTATTATTATCTTTTAGTATTTTAGACAAATAAGACCTTTTGAACTCTTGATAAGAGAGGTGAATCTCATTGTAATAAAAGCATTGGTTATTCATAATATCAAACCGTGCTATTATTTAGTGTCTCTCTTGTGTAATTTGAAATGTAACCCTATCTAGGGCTTCTAGCTTTTAGCTCCTATAACAATGGATATATGGAGTGAAAGTGATGTCAAAGGCCATCTAGAGTGCATCACTCTAGGTGAAATAGGTGATTTATTTAGGGAATAGACCAAATTCAAATAAAGCATGCATATGGGGTATAGATATCATATCCTAATTTGAAACATAGAATATAGGAGAGGTCAACTATAGAAGGTGGCTATCAATGCTTAGTAAGTTAAAACTTAAACATTAACCCTGAAAGGGATTCCTTTCCCTAGGTGACAACTAGTATCAATGATGCCCATGCATGTGCAAAGGAAGCATCTTGATTCCTGATGAAGTACACTCTTTCACTAGGAATAGTGACCTCCAAAAACAAGATTTTCTAGAAATAGTATGTAGCACACCATAAAGTTTAAACTGGAAATCCATTGAAGTCAAGTCCAGTGTAAAAATCGTTGGTGAAGGGTCGAGTGGGGCGAATTCTTGTAGGCTAATTACAACAATGAGGACGCCTACAAGGTGTGAGGAAGCTTCTTCTTCAAATGTGCCTTAGGTTAAAGTCATCTAATGTCAAATAAAACCCTTTAGGCTAGTGCGCCTTAGGATTCCAGAGTTAGTAAGTGCATCTCATCATTCATGTGGTGCCCACCAAGAATATTCTAGAACATGCTATAGAATTGAGCCATACACTAAAAAATCAGACTTTTCGGAATGACTTGAAATTTGACACTAAGACTATGTCATATTAGATTCCCAAAATCTGATTACATCTTGGAAATCTTGAGGCTTAAAATAGACCAAATTTCATGGTCTCATAATTTGCTGAAATTTAAACAATGAGCAAATCTCCATACTAGGTCTCCAAATATTTTGATCACTTTGCCATTCTTCCAATACCTAGAATATTACTCGACTAACAAGCCACTTCATGTAGAAATTGTTGATGTAATTGTAACTTCGGAATGTATTCACTTGTATATCTTATGTATTGTACCTCGATGTTTATTCCAAGAAGTGTTTGTAATGTAATTGAGTCATGTCATGCCCCGATGTTCCGATCGGGAGTTTCTATAATGTGAACAAGTCATGTCAAGTCATTGTGGGTAACCCTCCTATTGATCTAGGGTTATAGTCCTCGCAGTTGTGGGGTCCTAGGGTTATTAGACTCTCCTAGAGAAGTCGGCCCTAGTGAGTTATTGTCAAGTCGGGAATTAGTATAAATAGAGAGTGAGGCTCTCTATTTAACACACACTCACTCACACTCAGTGGTAGCGCATAGATGAGGGAGAAGAAGTTGCCAGGGCTAGAAAGAAAGAGACTACTGCTGTCGGGAGATCATCTTACTGTTTTGGGGTTTTACTTTTGGTGCTGATTCTATCTCTGAGGAAGTTGTGGGGTTTTCTTCATTTATGGTTTCCCCGAGGAAAAACATTGTGTTCATTGTCTCTTGTGTTTGATTGCTGTGCTTGTTATTCTCTCAGTTAAAGATCCTAATATAATGCTA
>LPNX010959462.1:32330-49709 GCA_001517045.1 Pseudotsuga menziesii
TAATCTGAGAAGAAGACACTATGCAGCTGCGGAAACTAGGGCTTCCTACTTTTTGGATCTCTCTCCACAGATTTTCAGCAAAAGAAGGTTGGGCTGACTCTCCTCTCTAGGGCGCATCTTTTTGTCGAAGCAGAATCTGATTCTTAGCATTTTCAGTTTTTGACTTGACATTGTTGCCGAAAATTAGGGCTTTCCACAGAAGTGGAATTTTTGAGTGAGCCTAGGCTTGAATTGATCTCTTCCTCAAAATCGAAGTTTAGAGATCAAGATCAAAGCATTTGGTTGGATAGAACTTCGGGAAAGTCAAACCCTAATCTGCTCCTGAACCAACACTGCAGAAATTCAGCTTCAGATCCAGTTTCGACATCTTGACCTGGTAAGATCTAAATCTTTTGTATTTCCATTTGAGGTTCTCAGTTAAGATGTTTCACCATACCAAGCTTGATGAAAAGCTTGAGGGAGCTGATAACTTCCGAGCTTGGAAGTATAGGATCTCCCTGGTCTTGGAAGAAAATGAGTTGGACTCCTACATCAATGAGGAGGTTTCAGTTCCAGAGGGAGATGAGGCTAAGGCCTTACATAAGAAGAAGTTGGTTATGGCTAAGAGGATTATTGCTGATTCAATCAAGGATCACCTCATACCACAGGTGTCCTCCCTAAAGACACCTAAAGCTATGTTTGATGCCCTAACCAAACAGTTTGATGGAAAGAACATAAACCAAAAGATGACTTTGAGGAACCAGTTGAAGAATGTGAAGATCCAGAATGCAGAGACCATACAGTCATACTTCACAAGGGTCTCTCCCAAATCAAAGAACAACTTGAAGCAGTGGATGAAGAAGTGGAGAATGTAGAGATTGTAATGACCACCTTGAATGGTCTCCCTAGGAACATGTGACTCTTTCATTCAAGGGATCTGTGCCAGAAATAATCTAGTCAAGTTCAGCAGACTATGGGAAGAATGCTCACAAGAAGAAGCTCGTATAGCAGCTTGAGAAGAAAAGATGGGAAGTGAAGATCAAGCTCTCACAGTTCAATCCAAGAAAAACGGAAGGGACTATCATCATCATTCTAAAGGTAAGCATTCTTCCTCCAAGAAAGCTCAACTCAGATGTTATACTTGTGATGAAATAGGACACTATGCCAGAGATTGTCCTAGAAACAAAAGAAACTCCCACAAGAAGAAAAACAACAACAGAAGACATCATGCTCATGCTGCAGAAGATGATGAACCTTCCACAAAGAGAAACAAGCAAGAAAGTGATGAAGAATATGTTTTGATTTCCACTCTCACGGGAAACATCACACATGGAAGCAATGATTGGCTTATAGACAGTGGGGCTTCCAAACATATGACAGGATTCAAAGAGTCTTTTGTGAGACTATCAGAACATGAATCACCCCATAAGGTGAAACTTGGAGATGACTATCGATATCCAATAAAAGGTAGTGGGGAATCCTCCTATAAGCTAGACTTTGGAAAATCTACGAAGATGAAGGATGTATTGTTTGTACTGGAACTTAAAAAGAACCTCCTCTCCATATCTGCATTAGATGCAAAAGGTATGAGGGTTGCATTTGTAGATGGCCAAGTTCTCATGTGGCCAAAGGGAAATACTTTTGATGATGCAGTAGTGATTGGGGAACAAGAGGGAGGCCTATACAAATTGAAGGGCCATCTAGAACAAGCTTTGGTCCATGACACAGTAGAGCCAAATGAACTTTGGCATAGAAGGCTTGCACATGTGCACTACAAAGCACTATCACTTGCAAGCAAAGCTGTTGAAGGTCTTCCAGAAATTCAGGCAAAACATGATGGAGTCTGCAAAGGATGTGCAAAAGGAAAGAACACAAAGAAGACATTTCCAAGTAGCGAGAGCAAGACAAAAGGAATCTTGGAAATAATTCACTTCGATGTATGCGGTCCAATGTCATCAAGTTCATTAAGCGGGTATGTATACTATGTTTCTTTTATTGATGATTTTTCTAGGAAGACATGGATATACTTCATGAAGAACAAAGATGAAGTATTCAGCAAGTTCAAGGAATTCAAAGCCTTGATTGAGAACCACACTGAAAAGAAGATCACGACCTTTGGATAAGAAAATGGCGGAGAATTCACATCAAATGAATTCAAAAAATTATGCAAAGATTCAGGGATTAAGAGGGAGTTAACTACTCCATATAATCCACAACAGAATGGGGTTGTAGAAAGGAAGAATAGAACGATCATGGAAGCTGCAAGGGCTATGCTTCATGATCAAGATCTTCCCATGCATCTATGGGCAGAAGCTGCAAGAACAGCGGTGTATGTATAGAACCGTACTCCACATAGAGTACTCGAGAACAAGACACTTGAAGAAGTCTTTTCCGGCAAGAAACAAGAAGTCAACCATCTCAGAATATTCGGCTGTCCAGTGTACATACACATTCCAAAAGAAAAGAGGACAAAGTTAGATCCTTCAGGAAAGAAGGGTATATTTGTGGGATACTCTGAAAGCTCGAAGGCTTACAGAATATACTTCCCAGGATTCAAGAAGATCGACATCAGTAGGGACGTAACATTTGACGAAGACTGAGCTTACAACAAATCCAGAAAGAGGCTTGCTGAAGAACCTGAAGAAACAAAAGCACCCAGAATTCATGACACAACCATGAACGAAGAAATTCAAGAAGAAGATCGAGAATTAGAAGAATCTCAAGAACATGGAGATCCACCTCAGGAGAAGAATCTTCACAAGAGGAAACCTGCTTGGGTACGAGAAGCTATCCAAGGTGCAAAAAGATATGGGGCTTCAGAAGAGAATCACAGAGAAAGAAAGAGGACCAGGTCCTGCTCCGGGTATGTAGCCTTATTATGTGATTTCATCGATAAAGAACCTTCCAACTATGAAGAAGCGACAGAAAGGAAAGAATGGAAGGATGTTATGATCGAAGAGTATCAATCGATCATGAAGAATGATGTTTGGGATGTTGTCCCAAGACCAGAAGGGAAGTCTGTTGTAACTTCCAAATGGATCTACAAGATCAAGCATGCTGCAGATGGCGGCATAGAAAAATATAAAGCAAGATTTGTGGCTCGTGGCTTCTCCCAGAAAGAAGGAATAGATTATGAAGAAACTTTTGCACCTGTAGCCAGATACACTTCCATCAGATTAGTACTTGCTGTGGCTGCAGTAATGAAATGGAAGATACACCAAATGGATGTCAAGACGGCTTTCTTGAATGGTGTAGTGGAAGAGGAAGTGTATGTGGAGCAGCCACTCGGTTTTGAGACACATGACAGGGAGTCTCATGTATGTAAATTGAAGAAAGCCCTGTACGGTTTAAAACAGGCACCCAAGACGTGGTACGACAGAATTGACAGCTTCCTATCCAATTTGGGCTTTACCAAGAGTAAAGCAGATTCCAACCTTTACTACAAGGTTGAAGATGGTAACCCAGTGATACTCCTATTGTATGTAGATGATCTGTTTGTAACAGGTATGGATGGGTTGATTGTTGATACAAAGAGGAAGCTTGCTGCCGAGTTCGAAATGAAGGACTTTGGTATGATGCACTATTTTCTAGGCATGGAGGTGTGGTAGAATGCAGATGGAATTTCCCTGGGACAAGGGAAGTATACGGTAGAGATCCTGAAGAGGTTCGGGATGATGGATTGCAAGGCCATGACCACACCTATGGCATCAAACCTGAAGCTATTGAGTGATGCTTCATCGTAAGCGGTTGATGCTACGATGTATCATCAGATGATTGGATCCTTGATGTACCTGACGAACACGAGACCAAATATTTTCTTTGCTATGAACACCTTGAGCCAGTTCCTGACAGATCCGAGACATGTTCACTTGATTGTTGCAAAGCATATTTTGAGGTACCTAAGGGGTACAGTTGATTATGGGCTCAAGTATGAGGCGAATTAGAAGATTAACCTGGAGGGTTATGTTGATTCGGATTGGGCAGGCAGTGCCATCGATAGGAAGAGCACTTCAGGGTGTTGCTTCAGTATGGGATTAGGTGTGATCTCTTGGTTTAGCAGGAAGCAATCTTGTGTGGCACTGAGTACAGTTGAAGCAGAGTATGTCGCAGCTTGTTCAGCTAGTTGTGAGGCAGTATGGCCGAGGAAGCTACTGTCTGATTTATTTGATCTCTAGTTAGATGCTACTTGTATTTATTGCGACAACCAGAGTTGTGTGAAGTTGTCGGAGAATCCGGTGTTCCATGACAAGTCGAAGCATATCGATATCAAGTATCACTATATCAGGGATATGGTGTAGAGAGGAGCAGTGAAGCTCCAGTATGTTGCGATGGACAAACAGATAGCTGATGTGTTGACGAAGCCATTGGCCAGAGTGAAGTTTGAGTACTTCAGGGAGAAGCTTGGTGTTCTCCAGATCGAGGTTCCCTCCAACGGGAATTGATGAGTCTGTGAGCCATTCTGACATGGTGAAAGGATTGGTTCCTTCCATGGTCAGATGCAAGGGCTGAGCCATTCTGTCATGGTGAGAGGATTGATTCCTTCCATGTCAGATATGAGTGCTGAGCCATTCTGATGTGACTGTAGGATTGGTTCCTACATGATCAGATATAAGCATTGATTGCCATTCTCTGAATGGAGGTACCTGGTCAGTTACCAGGAATACTCAGTCTGGGACTGAGGGCCATTCTGATATGACTGTGGGATGTAGTCTCACATGATCAGATATAAGTGTAGGGCCATTCTGATGTGATTGAGGGATGTGTTCCCGCTTGATCAGATATAAGGGCTGATGCCATTGTCTGGGAGAATGGAGGCCCTTGGTCAGTTACCAGGAACCCTCAGTCTGGGACTGAGAGCAATTCTGACATGGGGGCAGGCTGGGCCCTCCCATGGTTAGATGTAAGGGCTGGGCCATTTTGACATGGGGGCAGGCTGGGCCCTCCCATGGTCAGATGTAAGGGCTGATGCCATTCTTCGGGAGAATGGAGGCACCTGGTTAGTTAACAGGAACCCTCAGTCTGGGACTGAGAGCCATTCTGACATGGGGGTAGACTGGGCCCTCCCATTGTCAGATGTAAGGGTTGGGCCCTCCCATGGTCAGATGTAAGTGCTGGGCCATTTTGACATGATGGTGGATGTGTTCCTCTCATGGCCAGATGTGAGTGCTGAGCATGCCATTCTGACATGGGGACAGGTCGGGCCCTCCCATGGTTAGATATAAGTGCTGGACGGGCCTTTCTTACTGGGTCAGATATAAGTGCTGAAGAAGATGAAGACCTACTTGGAGGCTAGGCCTACAACCAACATGAGAAAGGGATGGCTTTGTAGAACTTCCTGTGACGAGAAGAATCAAGAGATAGCACCAGTGATGATAACCCATTGATGATCTAGATCGAGTGATGATCCATATCCAGTGATGATGATCCAGCAGTGATGATCCAGATCGAGTGATGATCCAGATCTAGTGATGTTGATCTAGCAGAGATGATCCAGATCGAGTGATGATCCAGATCCAGTGATGATGATCCAGATCGAGTGATGATCCAGATCTAGTAATGATGATCCATATCAAGATGAAGATGACTTGAAGATGACGAGGACCTGATGATGATCCAGATGATACAGAGAAGAAGACTTGTGCTGATAAATTGTGTCGAGAGAATACCTTCCTAGTTAAGAGGGAGTGTTGATGTAGTTGTAACTTAGGAATGTATTCACTTGTATATCTTATGTATTGTACCCCGATGTTTATTTCGGGAAGTGTTTGTAATGTAATTGAGTCATGTCATGCCCCGATGTTTCGATCGGAAGTTTCTATAATGTGAACAAGTCATGTCAAGTCATTGTGGGTAACCCTCCTATTAATCTAGGGTTAAAGTCCCCGTACTTGTGGGGCCCTAGGTTTATTAGACTCTCCTAGAGAAGTCGGCCCTAGTGAGTTATTGTCAAGTCGGGAATTAGTATAAATAGAGAGTGAGCCTCTCTATTTAACACACACTCACTCACACTCAGTTGTAGCGCATAGCTGAGGGAGAAGAAGTTGCTAGGGCTAGAAAGAAAGAGACTACTGCTATCGGGAGATCATCTTACTGTTTTGGGGTTTTACTTTTGGTGCTGATTCTATCTCTGAGGAAGTTTGGGGGCTTTCTCCATTTATGGTTTCCCCGAGGAAAAACATTGTGTTCATTGTCTCTTGTGTTTGATTGCTGTGTTTGTTATTCTCTCAGTTAAACATCCTAATATAATGCTAGCTTGAATGATAAAAATCTAACAGAAATATTGACAAAAATTTTAGACTTTTGTCAAACACTTAGTTTGCCCAGATTTCAGACCTAGACATGTCATTAATAAAAAAAACTTCTCATGCATAAAACTCAACAACCATGAAGCTGATACATTGAAAAACAAAGTCTGTAGCAGCGGAAATACACATTAAAAACTGCGGATTGATAAACCCATAAAACAGTAGAATTTTGGTCAATGTGACCCTGGAAAAACCCCACCCCAGGGAAAACCAGTCCAAGAGAATTTTATTGTAGCATTTATCAGCCAGAAAAATAATTTACAGCAACATTTATTTCAGCATTAATGACTGTACCAGATTTCTTGATTTCCGTGCCCACCTCAATTTTCATGCCCACATCAAATTCCGTGCCCACCTCGATTTCCATATCCAGCAGACTGTACAAACTGTACAGAATAGTATGGACTTTTGTGCTCAGAAAAACATTTTTTTCTTCTAAAAAATCGTGCCCAAAATTGTTTTCTCGAAATCTGTGCCACTGCTGTATTGTACGGACTGTATGGAACAATACAACTCAACAGAAACTAAATGCCTTGGAAAACTGTCCTGCTCCTTGGGATTTGTGCCCTCTTGAATTTATTTTTTCTCCTTGGGATTCGTGCCCAGTTGAGAAAAATTGCGGCTCCCTCTCTCTCTGCAAATCATAAGGCAAATGCTCACTCTTGGAAATGCTTTCCTTCAAACTTGTCTTGCACACTACCCTAGGCCCTCTCTTATAACTTGAGAGTGACTTTTCACCTTCCCAATCCCTAAATCCAAAGGCCAAGATTAAATCTGGCATTTTCAAGATCAAGGGTTGAGAAACTTTCTCTACAAAAGTGGTTACATTTAATTTTAATAGTCACATTTACTTTATGAACCAAGTGCACTTTATCTCATATAGTCACTTTATAAAATTAAAACAAGGGAATACTTTATAAAAAGTCCCATTTACATAAGAGTCACTTTAAACTTTATAAAACAACATTACAAAGTAAAGTAGCCTAGCTAGTGCATGGTCACTTCCGCATACAAGACAAAAACATGTAGAGTGCCTCCAGAGCTAAATCTCTAACACTTCAGACTTACGATAAAAAATTTTGCTTACTCAGTTTGCCTCAAATTCAAACAATAAACGTATCTCCATAAAAGATCATCAAATATGTAATGAGATTTAAAAAAAATATGATTTCAAGAAAAACAATTTTCCAAGAAAGCAAATCACAAAAATCAAGAAATGAAATTTCACCAATCTGATCATACCCTTTAGCAGTCTTTGACCTACCATACATGCTTTGAATGCTGCAAGAAATCTGTATGTATGGGGATGCTGATGCCAGAATGTCCATGTGGTAATGTATTTGTGAACCATTTCCGCTGAATTCCCAATATGAATATTAGGAAAAATCCATTTTGGGTGTTAACAAGTAGCATTTCAGTCCTGATGTATTAGACGTTGATGTACTTTTCCAGTACCACTATTTGCTTTTGGTCACAGTTCAACTATTTTTTTTAGTAATTTTAACTTTATTCTTGAATTTGCTTTTTGAGAATGTTTTGTTGTTGCTAAACTCAGTGGTTGGCGCTCTGATGTTAGGGAATTCTGGAATATTCATTTGTATTTGAAGTTTCAAGCAATATCTTGTCGTCTGGTAAAGAAAAGACCTTTTCTGTGGAACAGATGAAGGCAGTGAGTTGGGGTGTGAATATGTTGGAAATGCTTTATGATAAGTCAAGAAATGTGGCGCAGGGATAAGTCTTTATGATGTTGCTTCTTAAAGGAGCTTTATTGATAGGTGTTCACTGTTTTTTATTAGTGTTTTATGATTTTTAATATTATACTTCAAACCTTTAGCAATATTGTTTGCTCTATTCCAGGAAAGTCTTTGTTGGCGACGTTGTTGCATTGAAAGATCCTCAAAATCCAGATAACTGCATTGTTCGAAGATTGGCTGCAGTGGAAGGGGATGAAATGGTATCTACCGATGAGAAGGATAAGCCTTTTTTGCTGGAAAATGATCAGTGCTGGGTTGTTTCCGACAATGAGTCCTTAAGTCCGAAGGTACTGGTAAGATACCGAGTAGGATTTCCTGCAGAACAATTTTAGAGAATTATTGACTTCGTTTAAAAACTTAATTGATGATTTGTGCTATCATTTGATGCTGCATTTAAGTGAGATCTTTTTTAGCTTTTTATTAAAATATAAGAAAAACTAGCTGATATTTGAACCTTCTTGCAAACATCTATGGAACATCGGAAGAATCTTTCAGTTTTTATGGGGTTTTTGAGTTATTCTTGATCAACGTCTGTGACTTTATTTATCTGGAAAGGAATGGCAGTGGCATAAATCTTCAGCCTATATGATTTTTCATATAAATAAATATAAACTCAAATATCATAAGCAAGAACGATTTTGCAGAGCAAGACAGTAAAAAATGGACATACAAAAACGAAAGAATTATTCAAACAAATTTGTGACTATTGTCCTAGGTAATCTTTTAAGTGAATATTGAACTCATGTACATTACTTAATCAACATTAAAAAAATACGTACATTGAGGCAATGAGCCCAAACTTTTAACTTATGATATAAAGTTTATCTATATCATGTTGTTTCATTTGTAGTTTGTGACGTGTTAAACACTTGATTGTTATCGTCAATGTTGCACGACTTGGACTCGACAAAGACTTGGATGGCATGTGAATCGTTGACTTAGTAAAGACATGGGAAAGACTCGGCAAATAGGAAAAAACCTTAAAATATGGTAAATTTTGGGCACACCCGGAGGACCAAGTAGTAGCGCCCAGGCAGTTGCTGCAATGTAATTAAGAAGTCAAGTGGACAAGGTAATAATCTATGTCACATTGTTCGGGTTCAGCAGGGTTGAAGTTCCATTCAAATTTGAATTTTCCAAAAAAGTTCAGCATTAAATTCGTCAGTATACATACTTTAAAAATATAAATATTTTATAAATTAACTTATCACATATAATTTTATATTACATTTATATATAAAAAAAATTAATATTTAATATAATAAATTGTGCAATATGATTTATTTGTAGTTAATATTTTATAAATTAACTGATCAAATATAATTTTATGCTACATTTATATATAAAATATTATAATATTTAATATAATAAATTGTGCAATATCATAATATATCATTATAGTTAATAGTTAATAAAAAAAAAATTTACTATAAACTATAATAGCCTATGCAACTAACAAACCTTATACCCATATTAAATTAGATTCTGTCATTTAAAACATGAATGACATCGACTTAGTGGAAGACCTGTCCTGCACATTTCCACAGACAAATCATGGGTGCACTCGACGGCTAAACCTGTATCCTTCAAATCGCATACCCATCGGCAATCAGAATACCCAACGGTGATTCAGCACATTGGCGTTCGCTCTTTAATTTCTGCTGGGGTGTAGTTTCCCTTTGACTGCCAAGTCTGAGCAAGTAAGGCTGAATTTGAACCTAGTTAGGGCGAGTTCCACGAGCTTCCTGAGTTGGGGCGAGTTCCAGGAGTTCAGGACGAGTCTGCTGCGAGTAACCGGTTCAAGGGTTGACTTGTGCTTACTCGCGAGTATGGGGCGAGTGGTGCTTCATTGGTTATTGTATGTTATGTTTCAAATTCGGGATATGTTTCAAGTTGCTTACAATGAATAACGGATGTTACTTTTAAATTTTGAGCAGGTATGTATATTTTTAAATTTTCGAAAGTTAAAAAATTGAGATGTCAACTATATTTTAGTTGTAATAGATTTTTCTTTACGTATTTTTTCTGTACTGAATTGTATTCGTATCCGTATTTGTACTCTAATATTGCTACTATGTTTTAAAGCAGCAAATACTGGAAAGTGTAAGTGCATATGAATGAAGCAGTTTTATCCTTCTTTAAAATGTTATATATTTTTCAATGCAGTCTTATAAATGGCATGCACCATAAATTCGCACTCTATTTTTTAGTATGGGCTAACTTTATTGCGCAATGATTTGATTCCAAATCATTTTTCAGTATCGGAAATTGCATACACAATAGCAGAAAATACATACCAACAAAATGAGAGAACTGTTCGAAGTTTTGTATTTCAAAAAAGACATGACAACCATCTACACACCCTCAATGAGAGGGACTGTTCATTTCATTTACCCTGATATATAATGATTAACTATGATTTAATTAATATTATGTCAGACAACATAACTTTATTGTTGAATTTTGTACCATCTGTTCCTCTAGTGACTTTGTGCCTAGGTCACTAAAAGGGGACAATTGATGTGACCTTTGTATTAATTACTTGAGAGAAGTAATTAATTCACTTTATAGTCCTAAAGTGACTTTTCAAATAAATTTTAGTTGTGGTTGAGAGAGAAGATATTTAATGGAGAGAAAAGTGGTTTTTCTCATCAATTAATTGATAAATCACTAGATTAAATGTGGACCCTTGATCTAGTGACTGTTCAACTACCCCAGAAGGTGAAATGAAAATACAAGGGAAAATATTAAAAATGCACATTCCTCATTTGCACTCATCTAAGAGAGTTGGAGAGGAGTCGACTTCTTGAGAGGACAGTCCAAGAGAGTTGGAGAGAGGCTGAATTCTTGTGAAGAGAAATCAAGCTTTAGGAGAGAGAGAGGCAGCCTGAGATGGGCACGAGTTTCAAGGAGTAAGGTACATCAGCAGCAGCTTGTTATCGAGGGAGGCAACACGCATCCCTAGGATAGTACACCAACAATAAATGAGCACGCTGATGAAGAAGAGACTGGGCATGAATTGATAGAGTTCTGGCACAATTTTTGAGGAGGGCTGTACTGCATTTAATGCAGGCCACAGTATCTTCCTGTAACAGCTGCACACATTTCGAGCCTGTGAAGGGCACATAAGTTGAAGTATAAACTGTTGTTTTCAGTGGGCACAATTACCGAGGAAGAGGACAAGTCTGTCACGAATTTTGATAAGAGTTCTGACTGGATATTGGCAGTCTGTACACACTGTGAAGGCACAAAATTTGAGGCTGCACATGCACAGAAATCGAGGCTGAGTTAGGCACTGATTTCAAGACTGAAAATTGTTCTCTGTGGTTGAGATCAGTAGTAACTACTGTGTTTTATTAATTCTGCTGTACCTTTATTGAAGAAGAACATAATAAAAACTCCTCTCACAGGTTTTCCCTTTGGGGTTTTTCTTGGGCAAGTTAGCCAATAATCAGTCTGAAGTTATTCTTGTGTGTGACTGAAATGATTTCTGCTCTTAGTATTTTGGTAGAGTTCTCTTGCAGTATTGCAAACATCGGTGCGGTGAAAAAATCGGCAGGGTCCAGGAAACATCGTTTCGGGATATCTCGGCAACACATCGGCAATAAGTCGGCAAACTTAAAAAATACAAAAAGATTCAATTTCACCTTTAGAAAAAATCGGCAATATCTCGGGATAAATCGGGAAAAAATCGGCAACATTTCTGGAAAAGATCACCTTGAAAAAATCGGCAAACATCTCGGGATAAATCGGAAAAAATCGGGAAAAAATCGGCAATACTCGCGATGTCTTGGACATCAGCGATTTTTCGGCCGATGTTGGTCACACTGTTCTCTTGTGCTTCTACTTTAGAATTGTTTGTGTTAAATTTCATTTGCAGCTGTTAATTGTTGAATGAGATTGTGTATTAAGTAGTGATAATCCGTGTTTAACTTGAAGCCTGTTTGAATAACAAAAAAAATCTACATGGTATCAAAGCTTTGTTGAGAAGAGAAGGGAAGAATTATTGGCTGTGATTTTCAGATTGCAGAGGGAGACTTTCTTTTGTTCAGTGAGCACAATTTTGGTCTTAGGGATTTCTCATTTCTTTGAGATGGTTGAGGTTGGAGGATAGGCTGGATGGGGCGACCAACTTCATTCCTTGGAAAGCAAGGATAATGTTGATTATGCAAGAGAATGAACTGTGGGATGAAGTAGTGAACAGTACTCGAGCAAATGCTATACATGTACCCGCAGTCACTGATACAACAACGTTGGAACCCATCAATAAGAAGGATATCAAGGTGAAGAGGATAATACTTGATGCAGTGAAGGATCATGTAATCCCACACGTGACCTCTAAGACCCAAGCTTATCTAACGTGGGATGCCTTGACCAATTTGTACCAAAATTTGAATGAGAATTGAAAGATGGTATTGAGAGAGAAGCTGCAGAACATAAGGGCATAAGGATGGCTATATCTAAGAATGTTGCTTCTTACCTTACCGGGATCACTCGGGTGAGGGATGAGCTTGGAGCAGTTGGGGAGAAGGTTGATGGTAGTGAGCTAGCGTGGACAACATTGAATGGCGTGATGAAGCCATTTCGAAGAGGCCATTGTAGTGAAAGAGATCATGCCTTCTTGGGATAGTCTTTGGGATGGCTTCATTAAGGAGGAGACATAGAGAAGTTATGTTCACTGGATAGATCATCAAATGGTAAGGATGAAGAGAAGAATGTTGCCTTGTCAGCTATAGGTAAGAAATCCAAGAAGGGCCCTAAGAGAGGGGCTAAGCAACAATGAGGTGAACAGAAGGACTTGAACAAAGTTAGGTGTTATGCATGCAATGTGTTTGGCCATTATGCTGGCCAATGTCCTAATAAGAAGAAGGGAAAGCGAGAGGAGGAACAAGTTGCAGCTACAATAAAGATAGAGAGTTACGTTGCAAAGTTCGAGAAATAATTCTCTCATGTCACAGACTCACAGTTGCAGTAGTAGACCTGTGGATGCAGGGAAGTGGATTGTTGAGAGTGCGTATTGTGATCACATGACCAGGATGCGAGATGCATTCCTCATTCTCACAGGATGGAGAGGGCACAATGTATGCAGTCAATGGAGTGGGATCAGTATGGTTTCAGCTACAAAGTGCTCCATGCTGTCACCCTATATCACTGTTTCGACAATTACCACACATTACCACACATTTCTACAAAGTGTTCCATGCTCTCACCCTATATCACCGTTTCTGACATGGTTTTGTCTTCCACAAATTCAACAAACCAGTTACTTGCACTTGTCATATGCTTTGAAGTGCCGGAATCAAATGACCAATTTGCCAATTTTACCTTGTGTTTGAGATGAACCAAAAGATTATAACTCTTCTTCTTAACGTTCTGCAACATTGGTCTGCTTCTTTCCTTGCTGCCCATGGCTGTGCTGCTCAAGCCAACTTTTTTTCTTTATATGACAAAATTTACCACAATAATGACATTTGTCATTCTTTGTTGATTTTTTGAACTAGGAGGCTTGTCATGCTGCTATTATTTCCTTCTTGTATTTGTCTCCTTTTGTTCTGAATGCCTCTTGGATGTTTCGTGACGGTTTTTGAATTTCTTTTGCCATCAACGCTTCGTAATCGCCAACTACCCAACTTTTCAAAGTGCAATTTCAGTTGATCAGACATATAGGGTTCCAACAAAATACTCAAAAGAGGGAGCATGTGACAAGAAAATCATCCTCGTATATTTCATTTCTTATTGCAAGTTGCTGAACCTGGACATTTTTAATTTCAATTAGCGTTTTGAAATTAAATCACCCTCTACAATCTTCATTGAAAACATCAAACTTTAATGTGGAAACCCTATGCTAAATAAAAGTCTTGTGCATCTTTGACAACCTTGATCAAACTGTGAGGACATTCTTTGTATCCTACGCATGTGGGAGCATGTGGTCAGTCACAAAGAACTTTATTCCAAAACTAATATTTCAGAGAACTTTGTCAACATCACCACTTCTGTTCTTCAATTGAAGTGCTTCCTGTTCATATTTATCATCAGTGTCTCTCCTCGCCAATGACCACCTTTAGCAATTGCTTGTATTGGAAGAATGCAGTGATGCAACTGCTTCCAAACATAGGGTTGTGACATGGAATTTCTTACTCGAGTTTGACATGTTTGTGTTGAATAATATAAGTTGGATAGGAACTTCCACACAGGTTCAATGCGAATGTGTCGGGACTTGGAAGTTATTGAGATAAATTCTATCTTGTAATTCACTTCAGGATAAAGTGAAAAGTCTTATATTAGCTTTTGAGTCTAATAAGGTGTCTTTACTACATTAATGATTTAGACTAGGATTAATCTCAGTCGCACATTTTATCGAGAGATTAGGGTTTTAGCCTATGTAGCACGGGAACCGCTCCCAACTTTTAGGAAACTTGTTCTCGAAGATCCGACGTTCCGACGTTCCAGGGAACTTTGGAACTTGTAGGGAACTTTCACAATCCAATGGGAACTGTTCTGGATGGTTGGGAAGTTATTGGGAACTTTTACCCTCTAAATTGGGAACTTGGGGACTTCCGTTTGCGCGTTTCCTTCATTGGGAACTTCCACGCATTCATGATCGCCATGTTGGTTGTTAACAACATTCCTATTTCCTTGCAACCATACATATATATGGTTGACTCAAAAAATTTTCTCTAGACAACTAAGTTGCAATAAAAGTCTTTTTCGTGCTACCTTGTCGAGTTGGTGCATTGATCTCTATTTAACGCTGGTGCTAGAGTATTCACTCATCCCTACGTTGAATTGCAGTTATCGCTAATTAATAATAAATGTAAATCTATTTTGACTTTTTATATATTATTAAATAAAAGAAAATAAAGTTATTTATTTTACTATTTACTTTATGAATAAAAAGTAAACTTTTAACTAATTGGAAATGGTTTTAAATCTTACTTTAAATTCATATATTACATTTAAATAAAAAATATCTTGATTTTGATTTTATAATAATTTAAATTTGAATAATTATATACCTTTGCAAATACCTTGTCATAGAATGTTTTGTAAACATATAATATTCTAATACATTTTAATCATAGTTGACACAAAACTAAAAACTTATTTTATACATATAGCCACAAATATAGGGACTATAACTTCTGAAAGTTCCCACTTCAGAAATAATCTACCTTATTCTCTTGTTATGTTTTTTTAATTATTTTTTTATACTTTTTTAATATATATTATTGGCGTTCCCAACTTGCCGTTTCTTGCAAATTTGGGGGAAACTTCTAGACGTATCCGATACTCGTTCCCACATTCCCTACGTTCCCGTGTTCCAGAAACTTGTGCAACACAGGTTTTAACACAAGTATAAAGACAGGTCAAGATAGAGAATTCAAACAGTCATTGTTAGACAGTGGAACAATTGAGCAGGTTAAGCAACCAAAGGAGAGGAAGCAGAGATAGGAGGAAGATGATCGATCATAAGTTGTGTGTTGTGAAGAAGCTGTACAGATCGTACAGTGGCCGTATAACAAGCTGTTTGTTGTTTCCCTGTGGGCCATACTTTCTCAGCAGGTTCTAAGCTCAGTTCTAGGGTGATTTGAACAAGCTGTACAACTGCTAGGTTTTCAGCAGTGTGTGTAGTTTTCCTTGTAAGCTTTGATTAAGGAATGAAAAGCTGATTTTTAAGGAGAAATTATTTGTGTATGTGTGATTTTGTTTTATGCTTTTGCCATTTACTTTCCAGCCATTGTGTAATTGTTGCTATTTGAAGAAGTTATATTTTTGCAATTAAGTAAAAGACTTGTTTGGTTGAGAACATAAGACTTCAGTCACCTAGGCGAGGAAATTTTACATGTTACCAAGGATTCTTTGATTGAGGATCTATAGAGTTTACGACAGTAGATCAACTGTTGGGAACCAGGACTAGCAGTGAGAGAGTTTCAGAGGTAGTGCTTACTTACCCACTGGATTTTGGGAGCAGTGGAATTTTTTTTTTTTTTTTGGGAGCAGCTCGTTTTTGTGGAAATTTTACGTGGGAGCAGTGGAGATCCGTGGGAGCAGCTGCAAATTTGTTTTATGTGACTAGCACCCTACAGGATTGGTCTCAAGCCATCCGAGTCCTACTAGGGCCTGCTGCAATTCACTGAGTTAGTTTTCCTGGAGATTTTCGTGAGTGCTATGAGGCAGCCACAGTGTTTGCAGCAATGAAAGTACTCACAGTAGCCAAGCAAGGAATTGTATCTAAAGCAGCAGCATAACAATCTTGTTTTGGCCCTTGGGCTTAATCCGTTCATTGGGGCAGCAGCAACAGTAAAGATAGGTCTGAAGTTTTTACACCAGCAGTGAGCAGACTTTGACAGAGTTTGAGGGTGCAATTCTATGTTCTCTAATCAAAATCGTGGGACTGATATCTTCATGTTTTCTGCTGCCATTGTTGTTGATATCACGATTCAATGAGGAAGAACTCTATGGGAAAGCTTCATTGTTAATTACAATGTGACTGGGCATTCTTTTGCAATTCGCAGTGATTATGATGTTACTATGTGCATTGGGGGTCTGATCTCTCGCTTTCATTGATGTCTGGTTTACACTCTTTGTTAGGACAGACCTCACACTCGGCTTTGGGCACAAAAGACTTTGAGTTTAGCTCAGTGATTTTGGTTGTTATGAAGACATACTAACAGCACCTACAGTATGTGCAAACAAGACTCACTGACAGAAGTGGCATAATGATAGTGGGAGCAAGAGATTATGTTTCTGGCCATAGCATTCAAAGATCAAACGATCAAGGTTAGTTGAAGACATAATGTGGAGAGTGTAATAAGGAAGCTACAGGTAGATGACTATTGTAGCTGTTCCAAGGAGCAATTTTGAAGGTAGAAGCCCCATTCAGCTGTTAAAAAATCGTCCTCAGCAAAAGGACAAGTTTCTTGGTCTGTCAAGAAGAAAGGTACTGCACTGGCAGCAACAGTATTATTTTGATCTCTGCTGGTAAGAAAAATATCAGCCCAATTAAGTGACATAAACAGTGACAGTCTTGAAGTGACCCTTCTGCTCAGTAAAGAAGTAATCTCAGTCCCAATCCAAGTAAGTACTTATTGCAGACATCTTGAAGTAAGATCTCAGTGGTTTGTATAGTTGAATGTGTAGATTGAAATTTGATTTGGCTCAAAGCCCTAATAACACATGATGGCAAGTTGAGGTTGGCCTGGTTGGTGAACATGATAGCCCCTGATGGCCAAAGTTACTAGTGCAGATCTATTTATGATTGGACTGAGTTGTATACACTTGACAATGACAACTCAGAATAAAGATCTATTTATTATTGACCATATGATCAGACAATTTGA
>LPNX010959462.1:50075-108151 GCA_001517045.1 Pseudotsuga menziesii
ATTGAAGGAACAGATTGAGCTTTAATTGTAAAAGTAAGCTTGTCTTGCTTTTGAGGTTAGGACACCTCAAACTCTTCTTAGCAGGGTCTAAGAAAACCAGGCAGGGTCCTGGATTCAGAGTAGGTGCTCTATATATCAGTAGGTGCTGATTTTGCCTAACGGTTGTAGCCGGACCAAAATAATACAAAAAGATTACAAATTTATATGGTGTGGTGTTCTTCTGTGTTATGATTCTTGTTGAATTAAATACTATGATATGTGAATGATATGAAATGATTATGAGATTGGTAGAACAATGAAATGATGAATTAGTAGTTAAGTGTGACAGGTCAAGAAAAGTTGTGAAAATTGCTTTACACTGATTCACCCCTTCTCTCAGTGTCAACAATTGGTATCAGAGCCGGCCTTTGTCACAAGCCTAGCAAGCTTGAAGGAGATCACAAGCCTAGCAAGCTTGAAGGAGATCCTTAGACACAATGGAGGGAAAGAAAGAGTCATCAAGCAATGATGTCCCTGTACTTGATGTTACAGATTATTTCAGTTGGAGGAGCAAAATGAAGGCTTATCTGAAGAAGTTTGGTGTTTGGGAAATTGTCATTAATCCACTCGCTCCATCAAACAAGAAAGGAAAATCAGCTGCACAGAAGGAAGCGAAGAAGGACAACACTACAGCTTTGAAGTTCCTCATGGATGGACTTCTGAGCTTAGTGAAGGAAAGAGTAGGAGAGTACACTTCGACAAAAGACCTATGGTTCAAGCTGGAGAGTGAGTATCAAAAGGCAAGACCAGAACCCGAAAAGTCAGATCAGAGATCAGAAGACAAGCCTCCAAAAGAGCTCAATCAAGAAGAAGATAAACAAGAAGAGGACTCCAGTAAAGGTATGAACTCTTGTGATTATGATAGCTTGTGTGATGAAATTGAGAAGGTTCTTGCAGATGATGATGAAGCAATGTTGAAAGCTAAACAGAGAATTATAAACTATGTATGCCACATAGATCTCAGAGTAGATTGGTTCTTGAACAAAGTTGATCTTAATCAATCTGATTACAAGGCGTTTAGGACGACAACCTTTGATTATATGGATAATCTCCAAAAGCAGAATGTTGAACTAAAGGAGTTGCTTAAGAAACTTAAGCATGAAGGAGTAGGTTGGCTGAAATTGCTGAAGGAAAAGGAAGTAGAAAAGGAACAGCTAAAGATTGATTTGATCGATATAACCCTAGAACAAAAGAACCATGATAAAGATTCAAAAATACTTGAAGAAGCAAGAGAGGTAAATCATGACTTGAAGACTTAGCTGGAGGAAGCCAAGAGGACAGAAGAAATCTTGAAGAGACAGCTAGAAGAAAAGGAGGAAACAGTCCAGAAGCTGGAAATGGAGGTAGTTGGTCTCAGGAAGAAAGTTAAGAAAAATGAAGCCTTGGTCAAGCTCCAGGACAGTTCAATTGTCCTAGATAAGATCTTAGATTGCCAAAGATCTCCACTCGACAAAACTGGTCTTGGTTACAAGAAGAACAAAGAAAAACTTGAAGATGACGCTTGGTCTCTGAAGACTCCAGAAGCAGGTCCATCAACGTCCAATGCTGCCCCCCAGGCACCTGCACATGACAACAAGGATTTTGGAAGTTCAAAGATGAAACAAGGAGTTAGGTCGGTTCATCAAAGAAACTTCATAAAGGAAACAACTCCAAGACCCAGGTATGAAAGTAGCTTCAATGGTTATTGTTATTCTTGTTCTAACTTTGGTCATAAGGCTATGGATTGTAGGTTCCATGAAAGAAGAAGGGCTGGAAGCCCCATTGTCACAATTAGATGTTGGACATGCAATCAAGTCGGACGTGTTGCTGCCACATGTCGCACAGTGAGATGCTACTCCTGCAGAGGGTTTGTACACAAAGCCCATGAATGTGCAAGTCAAAGAAGTCAAGCAAGAAGGAGTACTTCATACATATCAGCAAGAAGATTTGAAGATCAGAAGACAAATGCCTACAGTCAGGGATATGCTCAGGCATGGAGAAATGAAGCGGATCAAAGAAGTGTTGGAAGTTCCAACAGCTCAGTTAGGTGCTGGTCATGCAACAAATTTGGGCACAAAGCGCAAAACTGTTGGAATGATATGAGAAGACTAACATATAGCTCAGCCAAGAAAACCAGCAAGAACAATGGAGAAAACAATGAAAAGATGGGCGCTAAGAAGCAAGTATGGATAAGGAAGACCGAGCAGTTGCAGATAGGAGAAGCTGATCAGAGCAGGGAGAATGGCTGCCATATGGCAAGCCAAGTGTAAGGTCTCTCAAAGACCTTAACAGACCTTGAGTTCATGACGCTGGAGAATGAACTCAAAGGAGAAAGGATGGTTACTCCAGGCATACAGACAGGTCCTAGGATCGTGCATATTGATAGGGGGAGCAAATACCAGTGAGCAGTGTTCAGAGATTCCAGGCACAGATATGTGGACACCCTTTGCCATTGATGCCAAAGGGGGAGAGATGAAGACAAAGGGAGAGATGCAGACAAAAGGGGAGCATGCTCATAGGGGGAGCATGAGTTGTTGTCATCAATGACAAAGGGGGAGATTGTTGATGAAATTGTCATTGATGCCAACATGGTCATGATGTCATTGATGCCACCACCCAGCTGATGATGCTGAAAACCCTAGAGATTTGAAGTTCTGGTAGACGTTGAGGAAGCTTTTAGAACCTTGAAGAAATTGTGAAGGCAAGGTATGGTCTCCCTTGTGGCGTGATGAAATACACCTCTTGCAAGATCTCGTCAAAATGATCCAGACCCTGCCATGTTCTTATCTAAGATGGTTTAACATGAAAATAAAATATTAAACATAGAGACTTCACTCAGTGATAAAGCAAATACCTCTATAGTTTCAATCTTAGCAAAAATCTGTGTCTGTTGAAGATTGCCAAGCTCATCAAGATAAGCAAGGGTCTATATAAGACAAAAGGAAAAATGCTTCACATTGTCTTCCATTGTGGAGCTGGGATTCAGCTTCAGCTCTGAACTAAACATTATGCACGCTTTCCGTCACAGGTCTTCCTAGTTTACCAGTTTCATCAGTTCTCATACATCATGTACATTGGTTGATATTCACCTGGGATATGGAGTTTGAGCACAGCAAATGAAAGGAAATTACAGAGCAGCGACACATTCAGGCCATAGGGAAAAAAAAATTGCCATGGAGAAACCCTGTCTGAGGACATCAGCAGCATTAAAAAAAATACAGCTTTATTATGTTCTTGAATTGAGCCTTGTGCTTTTGCAGGTTTAATCCAAAAAGGGAGCAAAGGAGCTTATGATGCAAGGTTTGTAACAGGAGTTGCAACTGCAAATGTAGATTCCAGTGAGCTTAAGGAGCCATTTGACCACAAAATATGTCAAGTCGGCTCAGATATTTTTAAAGGATGTCGGCCCAACAAAAATATGAAGTTGGCCCAGAAACTTATTATGTCGGCTCATTTTAAATTTTTTACACGTCGGCCCCATTGAAAAATTCCTACAAGTCGGCCCATAAATTTTTTTTCATAAAAAATTATATTTTAATAGTTCAGGTCGGCTCCAAAATGAGGTAAAAATTTAGTATAAATACCCCACGCAATTCTTCATATTTGAGATGGGAAATTCGGCCATCTTTGAAGCAGCCACAGGAGCAGTGGAAATTTTTTTTTTTTTTTGGACCAGCTCGTTTTTGTGGAAATTTTACGTGGGAGCAGTGGAGATCCGTGGGAGCAACTGCAAATTTGTTTTATGTGACTAGCACCCTACAGGATTGGTCTCAAGCCATCCGAGCCCTACTAGGGCCTGCTGCAATTCACTGAGTTAGTTTTCTTGGAGATTTTCGTGAGTGCTATGAGGCAGCTGCAGTGTTTGCAGCAATGAAAGTACTCACAGTAGCCAAGTAAGGAAGTGTATCTAAAGCAGCAGCATAACAATCTTGTTTTGGGCTTAATCCGTTCATTGGGGCAGCAGCAACAGTAAAGATAGGTCTGAAGTTTTTACACCAGCAGTGATCAGACTTTGACAGAGTTTGAGGGTGCAATTCTATGTTCTCTAATCAAAATCGTGGGACTGATATCTTCATGTTTTCTGCTACCATTGTTGTTGATATCACGATTCAATGAGGAAGAACTCTATGGGAAAGCTTCATTGTTAATTACAATGTGACTGGGCATTCTTTTGCAATTCGCAGTGATTATGATGTTACTATGTGCATTGGGGGTCTGATCTCTCGCTTTCATTGATGTCTGGTTTTCACTCTTTGTTAGGACAGACCTCACACTCGGCTTTGGGCACAAAAGACTTTGAGTTTAGCTCAGTGATTTTGGTTGTTATGAAGACATACTAACAGCACCTACAGTATGTGCAAACAAGACTCACTGACAGAAGTGGCATAATGATAGTGGGAGCAAGAGATTATGTTTCTGGCCATAGCATTCAAAGATCAAACGATCAAGGTTAGTTGAAGACATAATGTGGAGAGTGTAATAAGGAAGCTACAGGTAGATGACTATTGTAGCTGTTCCAAGGAGCAATTTTGAAGGTACAAGCCCCATTCAGCTGTTAAAAAATCGTCCTCAGCAAAAGGACAAGTTTCTTGGTCTGTCAAGAAGAAAGGTACTGCACTAGCAGCAATAGTATTATTTTGATCTTTGCTGGTAAGAAAAATATCAGCCCAATTAAGTGACATAAACAGTGATAGTCTTGAAGTGACCCTTCTGCACAATAAAGAAGTAATCTCAGTCCCAATCCAAGTAAGTACTTATTGCAGACATCTTGAAGTAAGATCTCAGTGGTTTGTATAGTTGAATGTGTAGATTGAAATTTGATTTGGCTCAAAGCCCTAATAACACATGATGGCAAGTTGAGGTTGGCCTGGTTGGTGAACATGATAGCCCCTGATGACCAAAGTTACTAGTGCAGATCTATTTATGATTGGACTGAGTTGTATACACTTGACAATGACAACTCAGAATAAAGATCTATTTATTATTGACCATATGATCAGACAATTTGATATGCTGTCCTGAGCAGTGATTTGGATTGAAAAGTATCTGAGCAGATCCTTAATGTGTATATTATGAAGAAAAGTATGTACAGAACTTTGATGACTTGAACAAACCTCTAATAAGTTGAAGACATGAGCAGATCTAAATGACATGGGCAGGACTTGACATGTGCAGACCTAATCTATTAGCAGACATATTGATGACAACTTTGTGAGTACATAGGCATCAGTGCAGATCTTGAGAAGTCTTGAGAAGACCTGGACCAATCTTATAAAGAATTATGTGCATTGGTTGATGACAATAGCTTGACTTGACAGTAATGACAAGTTTGAAGAGTGAAGTGGACAGCTTCGCTGGTTTGAACAGCAGCAGAGGAAGGTATCCAAAGATCATATATTTAATTTGATTAAACAGGCTTTATTCACAGTTCAAGTGGAGATTTTTTGCAGACTTGCTAAGTTCAAATCTTGAGTTTCCTATGCTGGAGCTTTTGCTGAGAATGAGCAAGATTATGTCCCAGAATTTGCAGACTTGCATGAGCAGTGTATGAGTGAACCTCTTCATGATTGACAACATTGATTTGACAGCTGAAAGACACAATTGAGTTGACTGGGCAGTTACAGCCACTGAAGTGGGTTGTGACATAACTAGTGCCAAATGCAGAGCAGATTGACATGATGATTGTTGGATGATGCTGACAGCAACATGATGTATGCATGGTTATGATCAGAATGATGTGCCTGACAGAATGATGATGTGAGCAGCAGGGATGATGAGCCAAGATGATGAGCAGCATTGATGAGCAGAAAGGATGAGCAGAGATTAATGAAGCAGCAGTGAGCAGTGGTACAACAGAGTTAAGAGTGATGAGCAGAACAGATTGAAGGAACATATTGAGCTTTAATTGTAAAAGTAAGCTTGTCTTGCTTTTGAGGTTAGGACACCTCAAACTCTTCTTAGCAGGGTCTAAGAAAACCAGGCAGGGTCCTGGATTCAGAGTAGGTTCTCTATATATCAGTAGGTGCTGATTTTGCCTAACGGTTGTAGCCGGACCAAAATAATATAAAAAGATTACAAATTTATATGGTGTGGTGTTCTTCTGTGTTATGATTCTTGTTGAGTTAAATACTATGATATGTGAATGATATGAAATGATTATGAGATTGGTAGAACAATGAAATGATGAATTAGTAGTTAAGTGTGACAGGTCAAGAAAAGTTGTGAAAATTGCTTTACACTGATTCACCCCCCCTCTTAGTGTCAACAATGACTTCATTAACAGATCTGCAGGATTTGGTATTTCACATCAATAAGGAAGTGATAAGAAAGTGGATGATTGTGGATGTTATAAAGGATCATTTAATCCCTCATATATCGGAGAAATAATGGTGAAGGATATGTTCGGACTTCAATGCCTTGGTTAGCCTTTACTGGAGTGAGAACATAAAGAGGAAGATGATATTGCATAATAAACTCAGAGTTGTAGAGATGCCTAGATCATAGTTACCAGTTACCTAATGAAGGTCTCACAGATTCATGATCAACTTGCAATTGCTAGCAAGAAGATTAAAGACAAAGAGCTAGTGAATTGGGCACTGAATGTTTCTCAATTCTACGAGAAGCTGTTGTCCCGGGTGTTTGTGTTCGTGAGAATCTAGTTGCCGTTAACATGGGATGATTGTATTCAGGAGGAGACTTAGATTGAGTTAAAGGCTAACAAGTAGGGAGGTGATAGTGACCATGCTCTATGTGGTTAAACGAAGAAGGGCAAAGGTAAAGGACTCAACAAGGGCAAAGGGCTATGGGGCATCTAGGCATATGACATTAGCTCAACAGTTGTTTTTAAGTCTAAAAGAGTTTAGGTTGAGCTTGGTGATAATGCAAAGTATCTAGCAGCAAGAGTTGGTACCATTTCCTTCCAACACTAGTTAGGTAACTCTTTGGATTTTGATGATGTTTTGTTTGTTCCAGGTCTCAACCAAGATCTTCTTTCAATTTTGGCTATGGGAGATAAGCGCTTGGCAGTAGAGTTCAAGAACCAACAATTTCTCATTCCACGAAAGGAGTCTACCTCATAATCAACACATGTGACCAGGGCTAAGGAAGACAATTTATACATGGTACATAGTGAACATGTTTGAGCCCTAGTTTATAACTCTGACATCTTGTACACATTGTGGTACATCATACATGCATCATAGAGTGTTGTCTATTATGAGGGAGATAGTCACAACTCTTCTAAAGTTTAGCATTGAGCAGTAGGAAGCATGCAGAGGGTGCACGCTTGGATAGCATGCCAAGGTTGCTTTCCCAAATAATGAGCATAGGTCTAAGGAGATCCTAGACTTAGTATATTCGGATTTTTGTCGATTGATGTTAGTCACACCAATCTTAGGAAGCATGTATTATGTTTCCTTGATTAATGACTTTTCTCACAAAACTTGGATCTACTTCTTAAGGACCTAGTATGAGGTCGTTAGCAAGTTTCAGGAGTTTAAAGCTCTAGTCAAAAACTAGACAGGGAAGAAGATCAAAGTTTTGAAAACGGACAATGGGGGTGAGTATACCTCCAAAGAGTTCGAGATGTTTTAAAAGGATACAAGAATCAAGAGGGAGACGACTGCTTGTATAACCCACAACAAAATGGGGTTGTAGAGTGAAAGAATCGATCCATCATAGGAGCTGCTAAGGCTATGATACATGAGTAGGATGTTCCTTTGGGAAAAAGCATGCAACAAAATAGTCTACATTCAAAACAAATGTCCTCAAAGGATCTTGGAGAACAAGACGCTATAGGAGGCATTCACTGGCATGAAGCTAGAGGCGAGTCAGTTGAGAAGAGGATTGATTTGGAGCCTTCTAACTGGAAGGGTTTGTATGTTGGTTCCTGTGAGACTTCAAAGGCCTTTTGGTTCTTTATTCCAGAGGTGAGAAAGATAGTTGTAAGCAGGGATGTAAAGTTTTAGGAAGACTTTTCATTCGGGAAGTCTCTTGAGCCTATTCTAGCAACAAAGTTGAAGAGCATGAAGCTTCGAAGGTTGAGGTTGAGTCACCAATGACCTCTAATCCAGGACAACAACTTTAAGGGGAAGAGGAGGAGCTACTAGCTTAGCTTCTTCCAATGATGTCAAAAGACCTAGATGGTTTATCCAAATATTGAAAGATGCTCAAGAGCTAGTAAAGGCTCCTAGAAGCACATTCCGGGAGAGCAGATTTATGAAGAAGTGTCTTAACTACATGGCATTGATGAGAAACATCATATATTTCAAGCCTTCTAGTTTTTAGGAGGCAATGGACCAACAGGTTTGGAGGGAAGAAGATCAATGTTTTGAGATCAGACAGTGGGAGTGAGTATACCTTGAAGGAATTCGAGGGTTTTTGCAAGGATGTAGGAATCAAGAAGGAGATCCTTAAAATTCTTAAATCTAATGGATACCAATTCTACTATTTGCAACCATAAAAATATTTGGCGTTTTTTTGTAAAAATATTCAGATTTCTAAGGACTTCATATAGTTTTTGGACAATTTTGATGATTTTTTGAGTTAAAAAAAACTATCTCATGGAATTTGGGTGAATCATTTTAGAAATAAGTGGAAATTGAAAAATATTTTTTTTGGAAAAAACATCAAAAAATAGCACATGGGCTAAATTTTGCCCCTAAAATTTTCCCTTATAATGGGTGCTATAGTGTGAATATTGGAGGGGAAATCACTAGTGAGTTCCACGTGGCTCTACAGGATCAAGCATGTGATGGATGGAAACATAAAGTACAAAGTGAGGTTTGCGGCAAGATGGTTCTCCTAGAAAGGGGGAGTGGACTAGGAGGAGACTTTTGCTTCAGTCACCAGGTACACTTCCATTAGAGAAATGATGTCTTTACTTTTAATTATGGGATGGAAGATGCATTAGATAAATGTGAGGACAACTTTCCTTAATGGGATGAATGAGGAAGAAGTGTACACAGAGCAACCTTAGGGCTCTGAGGTAAGTGGCAAGGAGATTCATGTTTGTAGGTTGAAAAAGGGCTTGTATGGACCTAATCAGATACCGAGAGGATGGTATTACAAGATCAATGGGTATTTGTTGAGTATGGGCATCACCAAAAGTGAAGTAGATCTTAACTTATATTTATATATTTGTTGGGATTTATTTGTTTGTTTTGGTGCTATATGTAGATTACTTGTTTCTTAAAGTTTTTAGGGCATCTCATTGCAGGGTGCAAAGTAAATATTGTAGTTGAATTTGAGATGAAGGACATTGGCATGGTGCATTACTTCTTGGGTTTGGAGGTTTGGCAGATACTAGGGGAGATTTTTCCTAGGTTTGGCGGATACTAGATTGGAGTTTTTTGAAGAGGTTTCGAATGGAGGACCATAAACTTATTCCACACTTATGATCACTAGTATGAAGAAGGTGACGACTTCAAATATAGATTTGGTGGACCCTACATTGTATAGGAAATTGATAGGTTCCTTATTGTATTTAGTCAACATTAGGCCATATATATGTTTTGCAATGAAGAACTTGAGTTAGTTCATGGTGGAGTTGAGGTAGGAGTATTGGGTAATATCAAAACATGTTCTCGTATGATTAAGGGCACAATGGAGTATGGTTTTAGATATCTTGGAGATGGTGAAGTGAAGTTGCAGGGTTATATATAGACTTAGATTGGGCTGGCAATGCATCAAACAGGAAGAGCACCTTAGGGTGTTGCTTTAGCTTGGGATCAATGGTGATATTTTGGTTCAACATGAAGCAAACTCAGTGGGTATTTGCTGAGTATGGGCATCGCCAAAAGTGAAGTAGATCTCAACTTATATTATATATTTGTTGGGATTGATTTGTTTGTTGGTGCTATATGTGGATGACTTTTTTCTTAAAGTTTCTAGAGAAGCTCATTGCAGGGTGCAAATTAAATATGGCAGCCGAATTTGAGATGAAGGACATTGGCATGGTGCATTACTTCTTGGGTTTGGAGGTTTGACAAAGACTAGGGGAGATTTTTCCTAGGTTGGGTAGGTATGCAATTGAGATCTTGAAGAGGTTTCGAATGGAGGACCATAAGCTTACTCCACACTTATGATCACTAGTATGAAGAAGGTGATGACTTCAAATATAGATTTGGTGGATCCTACATTGTATAGGAAATTGACAGGTTCCTTATTGTATCTAGTCAACATTAGGCCATATATATGTTTTGCAGTGAACAACTTGAGTTAGTTCATGGTGGAGCTGAGGTAGGAGCATTGGGTAGTAGCAAAACATGTGC
Organism: Pseudotsuga menziesii; assembly: GCA_001517045.1. Lineage (NCBI taxonomy): Eukaryota > Viridiplantae > Streptophyta > Pinopsida > Pinales > Pinaceae > Pseudotsuga > Pseudotsuga menziesii. The sequence goes on from LPNX010959462.1 coordinate 60,365, forward strand.
TCATATGATTGAGGGCACAATGGAGTATGGTTTTAGATATCTTGGAGATGGTGAGGTGAAGTTGCAAGGGTATACAAACTAAGATTGGGCAGGCAATGCATCAAACAGGAAGAGCACCTTAGGGTGCTGCTTTAGCTTGGGATCAATGATGATGTTTTGGTTCAACATGAAGCAAACTTCCATGGCACTTCGCTCAATGGAATCAAAATATATGGCAGCCGATATTGCTAGTTGTGAGGCCATCTGGCTTCACAAGTTGCTTGTAGGATTGTTTGATTAGGAGTTGCATCCCATTGTGATTTATTGTGATAATAAGGGTTTTAGGTTTTATCAAACTCCATGAGAATCTAGTATTTCATGACAAGTCCAAACACATGGAGATCATATATGACTTCATACGGGACAAAATTCAAAAGGGAGCAATAAAGTTCCGGTACATTCCCACATATTAGCAGGTAGTTGATGTTCTAACCAAGCCCTTGGTAAAAGGGAAGTTTGAAGCATTTAGAAACAATCTTGGATTGGTGAAGAATTTCTTCCTTGCTAAGAGGGAGTGTTAAAGAATATAACTAAGACAAGAACTTTTGAACCGTCTCGGTTTGAATGTGTTGGAAGTGGTTTGAGATAATTCTAGTTTTTATATCACTTAAGGGTAAAGTGAAAATTGAAAAGTTTTATGTTTAGTTGTTGAGTCTAATATAGTGTATTTATTACATTTATGATTTAGACTAGAATTAATCTCAATTGTACAGAAGAATAAGATTAGGGTTTTGGTAGGTTAGTATTTCACCACGAGTATATAGATAGGTCAAGCTAAAGAGTTCATACACAGTTTTTGTTGGATATTTGAGCAGTTTGAAGAAGCAACTGGATGGTTAGTCTGTACAGTTCAGTACAGTAGGCTGTTCCTTGTTTTTGTGCAGGATGTACCTTCTCAGCAGGTGGCAAGCTTAGTTGTAGAGTGATTTGAACAGACGTACAGCTGCTAGGTTTTCAGCAGTTTGTCGAGGTTTCTTTGTAAGCTTTCATGAAGGAATGAAAAGCTGATTTTTCGGAGAAATTATGTGAATTTGTTTTATGCCAAGCTGCACAAAATGTGGAAACATGTTCAATACAGGAATGCCTGGAAACATGACCCTCTGCCCCCGCCACCCCCACAATGTGTATGTGGGGGGTAGCACAACATATAAAAAATACAAAAAAATAGATATATAGTATTTTTTAAAATAAGACATCATCTTGCAAGCAAATAAGAATAATACACAGAAATGACACTTTGGAAGGAAACCCATGTCTATTTTATCTCTTATAGATGATTACATGCTGCAATATTCTATAGTTTGGTGGTCTTGACCAATGCCAATCCCATACCCTCTTGCATGATAGAATCCAGTGGAAATGCTACAATCCTTCCAACCATGAAATCCCAAAACTGTGAAGTCTGCTGAATTCTAAATGGAATATGAGATTTACTTTCTCCATATTATGTCTGATGAGGTTGGAACCACTCTGAAATATTCTGAAACAATTAATGGTAATATCAAAAATTTAAGTAAAAGGAGAACACCATTTTTATTTTAAGAATTTAATATTACCATCAATTACAAATTGACAAACTCCTGAAAGCTCAATCCCCTATCTCTGTTTTGTCTTAAAGGGTCATCAAGATGAACAAGGCAATGTTTTCCTACAAAGTCCCACATCCCTCATGGGCACTTGGGTGGGTCTAAAAATTTCCAAAAACATGCTCAAAACATCATTGAAAATGGCTAAACCCCTGTATGTGTATTCGCCCAAAATTCAGTCTTTATCATCTGGAAGGAGTTTTTGGTCACGGCACTAGTTGTCTGTCTCAAGAAGGTACAAAAATGTTTATTTTTCTATTTTAGAATATTATAAGAATGCTGTAACTTAGTGTATCAAACATATGCATTATGGAATATATTAGGCAACATAGGTTATGCCAATTTTGGGAGAACAAGTTGTTCCATTCTGCAGGATATCTCGGCCAACAGAAAAATGGTGAATTTAATATTATAATTTCTGTTTTGCTTGTATTGACAGCATTGATTTTATTGTTCTCAGGGCTTCAAAGATTAGCTGAATTGACTGTCATTTTTCCTGTTGTTTCCTTGCATGCAGGAGGCTGCAGATAGTCGATTATTTGGACCAGTACCAATGAGTGACATCTTGGGTAGAGTGATTTACTGTCTGCGCTCATCTGTGGATCACGGTCCAATCAGAAACAGGTGAGTGGTTTGCAATGCTCAACAGACTTGCTAGACATCATTATAGTTGGCGTGTTTGGTTGAATTTAAGATTTATTTAATTATTGATCTCTTCTGGCTTCTATTAGTAGAGCTTAGCCTAGAGCTTTTCGGTATCGACTTACAGCATACTTATATCTGGCTGAAAATGGTAAGTGCTGACAACTGAATCTTTTATTTCAGTGAGATTGCAATGCAGAAAGACTCCCCAGTCTTGGCTGTGGAGCTGGACATAGATGAAATGGCAAGGAGCCCCAAAACATGATGCTGGCCTAATCCGTATAGGCCTGATCAACAAATCTTGTAAATTTTTAAGTTCCTCATTTGGGAAGCATAGTTGAATGTTGTTCCTGCCTTTATGCAAGGTAAGAACGGAAGTGCGAAGGTTCATGATGATGTGTGCAAAAAGATTATGTTCCTGCTTAATTTCTCGTTGATTACTCATTTTTATTTAAGGACAATTGATTTTCTTCTCTCATTGAAAACGCTATTTCATTGCATGGAATTGGATTCTTGATGTCCACTACAAGAGACATGTATTGTACAAAGCAGTCCAAGCAGTTAGAACAATAACTTACATTGAGATGCAATATAAATTTACAGGTAGGTGCCCATGATCATTGAAATTTGATGCGATGCCCAGACGTTGATCAAAACCCAGCTTCTTGCCATTAGTTTTATGTTCGCCTTATAATTTCGTTGTTGCTTCCTGGATCTTTAGTTGGATACCTACTGGATTAAAGGCCTCCGTAAAGGATAACCATTGAATTAGTCTTGAAATATCTTGTGTTGAGACGTCGGAGGGTAGATTTCAAAGCAAGATTTTTGATAATGATATATGGTAAAATATCTGAGTTTGGCAAATATCAAAGTAAGGTGAACTTTTATGTTTTGACAACCTCTTAAACAACTTGGGTTTGTAAACTGTAAACAATTTCTTCAGTAGAGAAGGTAGAAGTTTTTTCGTCTTACAATTTTCCTGTGAATGATCGTGTAAGTCTATTTTTATGCCTTTAAAACATGTAATGAAGATGCACTCAATCTTTTGCTGATACAGTTCTTAGATAACTGATTGATGATCGGTTTCAGAGACCTGGACTGTTGGACTCATTGCCAGCTTCTTGGGACAAAAGTCTTTTCAAAATTGTCTGAGGATGTCCATAGCTTATGTTGAAATGACTAGCATATCATAAATTGCCAACTACACATTTTGTGATTCGAGTGTTGGAAGTCTTTTGTCGTCAAGATGATCCTGAATTTAATCGAAGTCGTCCTATCAAGTCTGACAATTGAAGCTGTGGAATAAAGGAAAGTTGTCCATCGTAGAGCTAATATAAACTGATGGCAGAGTATACGAGCAATTGAGTCAAGATGGTTAAACGGGAGATCAAACAGTTCATGTTTGGATTGGCTACTAAGACGCATATAAACAATCATCAATGTCTACCAGAAATTCCAAGAATCCCACGGCACATGGGTTTTTGCCTAATAACATCACATAGGGGAGTCTTGAGCTTTCTTAACTCATAATTGCTTAATTATCGAAATGATTATCATAATTATCTAGATGATTGTCAGGAAGTTTAACAATTTGAAGAAATACTCAACAATTGAGATAATTGTGAGGTTACTACGCTTAGTTCATTTACAAGGCAACAAGCATAAGTTTATTTTTCAAGGGTCGGAATCGGAAGCTAGCATATGCAGAGAATACGATTATTGGACATGTTCCAATTGAATAATTTATTGAGAAATATCCAACAGAATAAAAGATAGTTGAAATCTATTTAGTATAAAAATATTCTATAATTGAATGAATAATAAGATGGATAATAGATTTGCACACTACCATGAGATGGTAAATTTATATGCATCGACCAGTCATGATTATTGATGAGTGAGTTACATCTCTTAGTAGGACACAATGTTATCAAAACTGGATTGGTCATTGAACCTATCAACCCCAAAAATCTGAATCAGGTTGGAACCAGAGAAAACTAAACTGGTCGACCAAAAAACATATGAAATATTCAAATTTTGGAAAAAAATCATATATATTAATGTACATCCCCATATAAATCCAAAAAACCAAGTAAAATATTTAAATTTTGGAAATAAATACAGCGAGTTTTTCATGAATATAACAAGCATGCATATAACCAAAATAACACAGTGCAATACATCTATGGATCAAAATATAACAACAAAGAGACTCTAAATGGTCTCTAAAGTCCAAAAAGAAGCATAGTACTAATGAATAACTATAGTCTAGACTCAACAATGGTACGGTTTGATCATTTGATAGAATCATTAAACATCTTATCCTCTTTATTCTCAACATGAGTAGATTTATGATTGGATTTTGGCTTGATTTATCAAGCCTTAGATCTTTTTCCAAATATTTGAGCAAACAACTTTCCATAAACGTTCAAGAATTCCAATTAGCTCAAATGAATAGTGTGAGTGAAAGGGAATGGGTGGACCTCTTTAAATAGCTTTAGTAGGGTCCTAGGATTAGGTATTGTGCTTGTAGTCGAGGTAGTTTTATTTGGGTCCGGTTTCATAAATTTAAATTGACTTAATAGTGGTCCATAGTCATGTCGTATGGAACTGGCTGGTTCCATATAGGACTAATTGATTTGGTGGTTTAAGGTCATGCCCTTGTGGAATTGGATTTTTTTGGTATGAATTGTCGAATTGGATTGATATGGTCCCAAAATTAGTTGGTGTTGTTGATTCTAGTTCGGTTTTGATAACAATAGTAGGATAAGCTAGTGCGAAGATTATTATTGTTATTATTATTATTTATTGATGTTTATTTATGTAGTTATATTCATTATGTTGCCTATCCCTTCAAAGATATTTTGTCCATTTTGGATAAACTTGTAATGCCTTCTCATCATTTTTGGTTTTGAAGATGTGTTGATTGATGAAAGGAGACAATATGAGTTACAATGTGTTGAGCAAGACTATCTTATTGTGTAAGGGTTAGACCGATCTAGTTCATTTTTCTATAGAATTGTGTGGTGATGGATTTTGTGATTTTTTGGGATTATAAGATTTCACACTAGAACTTCACTTCACTTCAATATGATAGGACCTTCACTTAGCTTCTCATAAGATTTCATCTTTGGTTAGTTTGTTGAATAATACAATGATTTTTATAATTAAGATGATGATAAAGCATCCATGTATCTCATGTCTTCTTTTTGGAACATTTGTCTTTTGATACCTTTGATGATTTATTGGTTGTACAATTTTAATATAAGCATCTTTTTAATATTTGATGTTGATTGAATTTGTATTGGTTTTCGTTTTACAATGTTTGGTTTTTTACTTTTGATGACTTCTCTATTTCTACAAGTTTGGTCTAATTCTGTCTTTTGATACCTTTGATGATTTATTGGTTGGTAAGATTTCAATATAAGCATCTTTTTAATTTCTGATGTTGTATGAATTTCTATTGGTTTTTGTTTTACAATGTTTTTTTTTTACCTTTGGTTACTTCTCTATTTCTCAATCTTTCATTGGTTCCTTGTTGGTAAGTTGCTCCAGGTTTTCTTGTTGTGATTTCTTTTCACTATTTTTATTTTATCTGTGTGATCAAGTTTTGGTTATGATTTTCGAGGTGATAAATTCCCATCTCCATCAACAACATTGTCAAATTCGAACATGCAACTTTTGTAGTCTTCTTGTTGGATCACTTTTGATACATCCTTCAAGGCTTTTGATGAGGGCACTAACAAGTATGATTTCATTGTAACACGTGTACATGATATCTTCTTTTTATAGGAGAATTTTCATTTTTTCTTTCTTTATGTTTAACATGAGAGTACCTAATGATTCCATTTAAGTTGGACCTAGAATTATGTCAATGTCTTTTCCAGATATAGGCCTATAGTTGAGTTGGGGAATGAAAATATAATCGCCGACTTTCATTGATAAATTGTTTATTTATTTATTGTTGGTCCAAATGTCTATCTTTCAATTACACATGACATGGGGTTACTGATTGATTAGCCATATCAACATTAATGTAGTCTTCCTTGTTTAAATTGCTTTTGTTTTTTAGTTTTCTTTGAAACTCTTTCTAAAATATACCATCTTTATGAAACTTGTGTATTATTGATAACAAGTGGGTACACAAAATAAAACGTCGCTATTTTTTTTAACAATTAGGTACATGAATTCCAAGGGACCGACTTCTTCAATGTGTCTATGAAATACTTATTTTTTCCATTTTTTATTTGCCTTCCATTTAGGAATTAAATAGTCAAAATAATTATAAGTACCCTTTTAACTTTCTGGATAATAATTCTTATTTCCATTTCTTATTTGCCTTCCATTTAGGAATTAATTACTCAAAATAATTATACGTACCCTTTTAACTTTCTGGATAATAATAAATACCGTGTATCTTTCTTGATAACTAACTAAGGCCCGTCCACTCTACTATATTAAGTAACATTTTAATTGTTATTTATATATCCTTTTAATTCCCCTAGTTAGTAATAGATCCTGAATGATACTTGAGGTTGATTTTCCATAATTAGCAAAAATATATTCAATGGGATTTATTTCGAAATACCTCTGTTCTTTTGAAATAGAACTTTACTCCTTGAATATCTCGATGATTTGAGAAAGTTATAATGGCAATCCAATTATTATTCCCATAGTTAGTAATAAAGCCTCAATAGTACTTGAGGTTTCTTTTCCACGAGTAATAAAATTATATTCGATGGGATTTAATTCGAAATACCTCTATTTGTTTGAAATAGAACTTTAGTCCTTGAATATCTCAATGATTTGAGAAAGTTATTGTGGCAATTCAATTGTCACTTCTCTAGTTAGAAATATAGCCTCAATAGTACTTGAGGTTGCTTTTCCATGAGTAACAAAATATATACAATGGGATTTAATTTGACTCTATGTTTTTGGAATAGAACTTTATTCCTTGGATATCTTGATGATTTGAGAAAGTTATTGTTGCAATCCATTGTCACCCCCCTAGTTAGTAATAGAGCCTCAATAGTACTAGAGGTTGCTTTTCCACGAGAAACAAAAATATCTTTGATGGGATTTAATTCGAAATATCTCCGTTCTTTTGAAAAAGAAATTTGCTCCTTGAATATCTTGATAATTTGATAAATTTATTGTGACAATCCAAATACCATGATTTAGGTTACGATTTTTGGCTACTTATGACATATGAGGACTAATATTTTTATTTTCCATTTCGCCTTTTATGGCCTTTATAATATTAATAACATTAATATAAAATAATGTTGGATTATGATATACTTGGATAAATAGCCTGGTTTCCTTTTATGTGCAATTTAACCATGAAGATTTAGTGGTTGGTGCTTTGTGGAGAAATAGACTTAATTATTGAAATATTTTGTGAATCTTAACATTCAAAGTGTTTGGTAATAGTTAACATTTGAACAACAATCTTGATTGACTATCATGGTGGGACTTGTTGGCGGTAGTCAGCAGTTGTACAACATTCATAGTTGAATAACTTTTGTTTGGCATGAATTTTGGTGGTTGTTACCAATCAATGCTGTTTTCAGTTGTTAATGACAATTCACTTTCAAAATGCCACAAAATGGGGTGCTGTAGAATGGTGGATCTTGTCAGCAGATAGTTCCTAAGAATCATATACAATATCCGTGTAACATAAACAAACAAAATGACCTTGTGGTTTTATACAATGTTGTATGATGGTATACTTAAACAAATTGACTAGACATGATGGTTGATTAATCATATCCCTTGGATATGTTATCCCATCTATTATGATTTTATTATCTATTGATATTTGTTTATATATTTATGCCGTTGCATGCATTTAGAGAAGCTATGTGCATTCTACAATGAAGTTTGGGTGATATGTATCACATGTGATGGTGGGGTGTGTAACACTAATAAATCAAAGCAAAAAATATTTACAATTAACATCCAATGTATTAAAAGGGAAAACACAGATAGAGCAAACATACTAGCATAGATCCATCTTAATTGTTAAGCCTTTCTACGAAAATAAGTTTGCACTTGGATGCTATATTGATATTTTAAGGTGCTTAATAATTTTGGGATTAAGATTGATCTATGCTAGTTAGCCGAGTTGTTAATGTTTACATCTCTCACTTTAATGTATTTGGACTTTCGTGCATAAAGAAGCAAGAATATTGTTGTATATTATGCCTCCTATCTCCACTTTTGGTGATTGCATTTATGTAAATAGGACCAAGAGTTGTTTAAATTTATTCTCCCCATCTTCACTTCTGTTGATTATATTTATATAACCGTGAATTGATTAGATTTATAACATTTTATGAATCTTGTTAGGCTGTTTTTTTCCCTTCTTTTTTTCTATTTATTAAAGTTGCAACACATTGTTTTATATTATTTCATTGTTATTACTCTAAACCTGCAACTTAGGGTGCAATTTGTATTCAACATGTTGACACTATGTCAGGGTCGAGGTTTAGAAAGGAGGATCCCAAGTTTGGTGATAATAACTAGTTTGAAACAAAATAGGTGGATGTGAGAATATGTTAAGATGTGAGGGACCAATGAATGGATCTTGGATTTAAGTGTGGAAATGCATGACTTTTCAAATGAAGTATGCAAATATGTGAAAAGACTTTACATAACGATATTCTGAAAAAAATGTTGCACAAAATAAGCTTTTCTTGAAAATTGATAAGTTAGATACCTTCTCCATCAAAGTGTTTTTATCCAAATAGTTTTCATCATTAATGTGGAAATGTGCGATTTTTTGGAAAATATATAGGCAACTTATGTGCATATTTGAAATATTCACATTACTCGTAACATTTAAGAAATTAATTGTGGAATAGTTAACATTTTAATAAAGAGTTTTCATCATTAATGCAAAAATGTGTTTTTTTGGAAAATATATAGGCAACTTATGTGCATATTTAAAATATTCACATTACTCAAAAAATTGAAGAAATCAATTGTGGAATAGTTAAAATTTTAATATTTTTTTTAATGATCTATTTAAGAGGCTTCACATTTCAAATGATAATTTTAAAACTAAACTTCAAAAGATACACATCAATTTCTTTGAAAAAAGAAAGTCATACATTTAAAAAAGAAAGACATTGACAATGTGTTTTTTGAAAAATGTGGTGGTATAGAATAAATGTTGGGGTTCTTGCTGTTGGGGCTCGAGCCCTTGGGGGCACTTACTATTCCTATGATATTCAAGATGTGATTTTTGCAAAGGATAGACATCGTTCTCAAAATGTGCTACCATGGCTCATCTTTCTACTACTTTCTTACATAGGAATAAAGACCTTAGTGAGGACCTTGGCATTTTTAGGAAACTTGTAATTGCCCACTTTGAGAATCATACATCTTTTTTGCACTTTTATGAGTTTTGTAGACATAAATCTAATGCATACAAAATTATGGAGAGCATTGTGTGGGATTTTGAATATTTGTGGTTGTGTAGAATATGTTACACTGTATTCGAGTGTAATATGTCACTCTGTATCCGGGTTAAGAAGAAAGATGTTCAATCTTCAAAATAATAATGTATAAATATATAATAATTGAATGGATGATAAAATACAATGGATATGGCTGCCTTAAATATGGCTTGGTCATCAAATATTGAAGAGACATTTCTCTTCATAACTATATTTAATAATTAATTACTATTACTAATGGTTATAACCTATTTAGTTACTATTTTATTGTTGTAACATTGCCTTCCCCTTGGGAAAGCTTTGTGCTCAAAGCTTAGATTATTGCTGTCGTCTTTTCATTCTCGTTTTGTGTTGAAATAACGCCATTACTTTCTTTGTCTTTTTCAAAACTTGTATTAGGTATGTGCTTGGTCTTTACGCAATAATTTGTCATTTTCCTTTCATTTGTAACTTGAATTTGTACTCCATTATGTTTATTATTGTTGTCCCATTTTCCATGTACATGAATATGAGGAATACTTTTGTAGCTGACCATATCAAGCTTTGTTATAGAAATCACTTGTCTCACGATACTTAGGATGTCATCACATAATGTTTCTCTTTTATTATCCTTACAAGTTATCTTGAGAAGTGACGTCTCTTGAGGTTTCTCACACTCGAAGTCGCCAAATAGTGTTACATTTAGGTTTCTCCAGGATGGTAGAATAGTTAATGTAGTAGATGAATCTATGATATCTGATTTCTTTGATTTGGATTCCTTTGCATACTGTAGGATCCATCTTTGTTATTGTATGGATCATCCTTATTGTCAATGACATTGGCTTGAATCTTATTACAATCTTGGTCGAGCTCATTTTTACTTTTATCAACTATATTATTTGTATTTTGGTCATTCTTAAGATATCTTGTCTCTTTGTCTTGTTTATTGTCTTGATCGTCTTTGTTGCTCTCATTTTTATTGACATACTGGTTCAACATATCTAAGTTGCTCATATGGTTTGTGCTAGACCTTAGTTTTTGTAACAATTCTATTATTGTATTCTGGTTATGTGTCATGATGCTCAGGTTCTGTGCCATGGTGCTTATGTTTTGTGTCATTGCACTCATCTTGTCATCTAAATCTTTTTGTTTCTCGCTCATGTTGTCTAGCTTCTTTCTAGTATTAGAACAATATCGTCTTTGATTTCTTTGTTAAGTGCCTTGCTATTTTTGGTTTCTCCCTTGCATCTTTTTTGGTTGGCGACGAGGGCCTTGATGTCGTTCTCCAACTTCTCAATTTTGTCTTTTAATTTCGTCATGGCTTGGGTTCTAGTATGCGGAGGTGTGTATTTGGACGCTATTTTTGCTTGGAGATTTGATATGAGAGAAAATTTATTGTCTTTAAAGAATAAAAATCTATAATTACAATAATTATTCAAAATAATATTATTATATTATGAATGTTATTTTTATTATATGGTTTTGTAATGGAATAAATATTATAACAATAATAATGATAATAATTAAGAATAATTAGAAGAATTATTATATTATAATTATTTTGTTTTGATGTAAAACTTATGTTTACGTGGATGAGGTAGGCGGCTGGAAGAAGTGAGGAGGGCGGGCACGATGGAGGTTACAGCGGAGTGTGTAAGCAACAGAGGGTGGTGAGCACAAGCAACGGGGAATGCGCAGGGCTTGGGAGGGTGGTGCTTGGCCCACAGAAGGGGAGGAAAGTGGATAACGCACAGGGAGAGGAGCTAACAGAGGACTGCGTGGAGCAGTTGGGAGTTTGTAGCGCAGAGGAGGCAGAGTTGGGGGTGGAGGGAGCGTAGAGGAGTACTAGCAGCGTGGGGATGAATGACGAGATGCGAAGGCTGGGAAGTGGGGGTCGCACCAGGGTGGTGTAGCGTGGCAGATGAGGATCACACAAGTCGCATGGAGGGAGGAGGGGTTGCAGGTGGAGCGTTGACAGGGATAAGGAGTGTGCGAGACTGTATAGATGGAGAGGAGCGAATGGTAGAAGGGAAGATCAAGCAGGATCGTGCAATAGGGGGGAAGCACGGGGTTGGGGCGTGTTGGATTTGGAAGGACGCGAGGAGAAGGTGTAGAGGATGGTGAAAGGGAGTGCAACTGAGAGGGGAGCGTGAAGTGGTGAGAGAGACGAGTGATGAGAGAACATAGAACGAGTGAGGGAGTTGGGAGAAGAGGTGAGCGAAAAAAGATTAAAGAAAATGAGTGTGCGAGAATGAGTGAATGGAGAGAATAAGGAGCAGCAGGATGAATTAGGAGTCGATGAGTCGAATTCGAGCTTATAGGAGAGGAGCAAAATCTCTGATACCAATGTTACAAGGTATCCGAGTGTAATATGCCAACCCGTATCTGGGATATTCAGGTTAAGGAGGAAGATGTTCCATCTTCAAAATAATAATGTATAAATATATAATAATTGAATGGATGATAAAATACAACGGATATGGCCGCCTTAAATATGGCTTGGCCATCAAATATTGAAGAGACATTTTTCTTTATAACCATCTTTAATAATGATTTATTATTACTATTGGTTATAACCTATTTAGTTACTATTTTATTGTTGTAACACGTCACATCTCAAATGATGATTTTAAAACTAAACTTAAAAAAATACAAATCAATTTCTTTGAAAAAAGAAAGACATTGAAAAAAGAAAAACCTTGCTAACCCACAATTTCTTTGAAAAAAGAAAGACATTGAAAAAAGAAAGACATTGCTAACCCACCTTGTTGTTGAGGACTCACCATTTTACTAGAGGCTTCTAGGGGGAATCTTTCTAGATTCCTTGACTCTTTATTTTATTATTTATGATTTTTTAGTATTTATGTAAATAGTAAACACTATTCATGTGAATAGTAAAGATACTATTTATTACTATTTATCCACTTGTCTAAAAACTTCTCATGATGGATATCATGAAAAGCTAATGTGGCTGTTAGACTATGTCACAACCCATACCATATATTCTCAAATTTTAGAACACTGGCAAACGAATTGACTCTTGAGAGTACATTCCACTTATATAGCATAATGAATTATGTACAAAATATTTACAAAATTGGGTCCAACACCTGGATCTGGTGGATCATCATCTTCATCTTCGCTGGATGAAGTTTACCATGTCTCAGGAGAAATGTGGTGACAAAAACATCCTTTGAAAGGAATATCATGAAGAGATTTGTAATACTCATCTTCAAGAAGAGGAGGACTTTAGAACTTGTGCTGAAGCTTGAATCTTTCTTGATCATCTTGGTGGTTGAGAGGAATAACTTGAGGGGTTTCTATGTTAACCAATAATTTGAAACATAGATTTATTTATGCTCCTATTTGCAGAACATATTTTAACACTCATTAATTTTGTATCTTTTAAACCTTCTACTTTGCATGGAATAAATTTATTGATAAACAATTCAAACATTGCATTCCATGGGTTATTCATTATCAAGAAGTATTCAAATGTAAGAACTAGTTGCTGTTGAATTCTTAAGAACTTTAATAAGGAATTCCACTCATCTCAATCAACATAAGGGTCACATAATTCTAGATATGTTCTTAAAGGATCATTAATGAGATCATAAGATCTATAACGACCTTTATATCTCCATTTTTCATAGTTGTTGGTATGAAGAATTGTCTAGTTAGCCCATTTCTCAAGCACTATGATTTGTATTTCTAAGTGACTAAGTAATAATCTTGTGGACAAATCCAATCAATGAGATCTTCTTTGATAATCAAGCTCACTTTCTACCTGCACCATCCTTATCTTTTGAACAATATTTACTGGAGGTTGGAATTATCTGGTAAGAAAATCAGCAAGAGCATTCTTCTTGCTTTCAACATATTCAAATTTTATTGCAAAATTGGTTAACCACATATTCCATCGAATTAATCTAGCATTTCCAATTTATCTGGTAATCTTAGATGTCAAATATCCTTGCATGTTTTTAAGACTAGTTTTTAGAGTAAAATCTTTCGAGATGACAAAGATTAAGAAACTCTCGATACCTTTAATGGCAATTATGATCTTTTTGGGAGTGGAATGATAATTTAGTTGTGCTCCAGAAAATTGTCTTGATGAAAACTTGCATATTTCTTCAAATCCCTAAGGGTTTGATTATGTTAATACAACACCCTAATGATCAACACTTGCAATTGTGCAAATATTTTTTCTTTCTTTTGGAGGAAGCTTTAAATGAGGAAGATGCTGGCATTTTTCTTTTATTCTTCTTACAACCTCTATATGTACATCTGACCATGCAGGAGGATTCTTCTTAAATCTTTGAGTTAGCACCTTTCTATTTGCTGCAAGCTGTAAATAAAAAGGAGCTATATAGTTAATGCATCCAAGAAACCTCTGAAGCTGTACTTTTTCTTTTAATTCATTCAGAAACATACTGATTCTTCCTAGAATATGCAGTTGCAGAACAATATTTAAGAATGAGATATACAAGCCTAGAAAATTAATCTCGAGTACACCTAATCCCATTTTTCTAGGCTTCGATCATATACAAGATCATAAAGCTTTTGGGGATGAGCTAGATTGTCTTTCCAAGGCTGACTAAAAATTAAAATATCATCTATATACACAACAACAAATTTTGTATAGGGTGTGAAAATCTCATCCATTCTTTTCTAAAATTCACTCAGAGCACTTCTCTGACCAAATGGCATCACAATCCATTCATAGTGTCCCATAGGCACTACAAAAACAATTTTGTGCCTATCTTATTTTTTGAGAGCAATTTGCCAAGATCTTGACTTCAAACCAAACTTTGAAAATATATGACAACCTTTCATTCTTCTCAGTAAGTCATCTTTGTTAGGGATAGGATGTTTACTATCTTTCGGAAATTCAGTAAGAAAAGCATAATCAACCACCAAACGTTTCTTACCTCCCTTATGTTCTGAATGCTTGTTGACATAGAATCCCATACATGCCCAATTGGATTTTGAAGGGACAATCCGACCTTTGGATAGGAGATACTTTATCTCTTTTTGACATTCTTCAATATATTTTGCTATTATGCATCTATGATTTGATTTGTTAGGATTAACATAAGGAAATTCTTGAAGTGAGACAACATGCTTTTCTCTTCTCCAAAATGCATTAGGCTATTTAGAACAACAATCTTTGATCATTTTTTCTTTCATATTTTTCAATGGCTTTTCATATTGCTTTCTTTCCTATGAGAGAAAATTAATTCTCTTTTGAATCTTTTTTGGTTTTTCAGCTTTGCATCTCTGTATTTTCTGAATCTTCTCTTTTGCATAGATTTTTGTAAGAACATAGACAACAATTCCATTGATTTTAAAATAAATTTTTTATCAACAACTATCAAAGGAAAATGATCGGAGATAAAATCATTTCCAATAAGTATATCAACTACATTCTCTTCAAATTGTAAAAATGAGATCAAAGTTTTTACACCAGAAAAGTAAATAGGAATACACATGGATTCTAGAGAAACCTCTCTTTTCTTTACAGGAAAAAGGTTAACTTGTTGTGTGAGGGGATCCAATAATCCTCTAGAAAAAAATTCTTGTTTTCTAATGATACATACGCACCAATATAAACAAATGCATCTAAAGTGAATGGCTTTAAACCATCTAACTTAAAATTCACAAGTAACATAGACTTGGTTAACTTGTTTGACAATTTTTTTTCTGTGGCTGTGGCAAGATACTTCTTATATCTTCAAACTCACTTTCTGTCTCTCTTTCTTCTTTAGGGGGAAATTTTTCACTTGGAATTTTAGTCAATATTCTAGCATTCTCTAATTCTTCTAGGGATATCTATGTATATTTCCTTCAGATTGGTTTTCTGACCTTTTATTTTGTCTAGGCTCTTCTTCTTCTGAACTAGAAGATAATCTTCTATGAATTTATATCTCTTTTAATTTGATTTCAATTACTAAGAGACGCTTTTCTATTTGTAAATTCTCTTCTTGAAGTTTCATTATCTCCATCTGTCTCTTATGCCTTCTTCGAATCTTTTCCAGATCCTTATCTTCTTCTTTGCTTGCCACTTGTTGGTTACTACAAGAATCATTGGGAATCAAACTATGAAAATGAGGATTTCTAAGAGAGGGTTTATATACAAATATTTATGCAAAACTTCTATAACCAGGTGGTAAAATTGGATCATATATTTTTGCAAAAAAGGGACGAGAATATTGACTCTTGAATGTAGATAGTTCAAGGACTTCAATTATAGAATTAAAGGAGTCAAGGGAGGATTTTTTTAGAGAAGGAGCTTTTCAGGTAACGAATGATTTTTGCTTTTGGATAAAGACAAGTTCTTGTGTTAGAGATTTGATTTCTCTTGATAGATTCATAGTTATCTACACATGCCATGGAGGTGTGGTTTTTGCAGACTCACATAGAAAAACTATCTCTAATTTCTTGTTTGTCAGACTTCAACATCATGACATAAATGGTTTCTTTCATTAGTGATTGGAGAGATACCATGGTTAATTTATATCAACTGTAGTATGTCACATAACCTAACAAACTATTTTCAAAACAATCTAGGTAACCTTACGATAGAGACCTTTTGCACTAGATTCACATAGACCTTGATGCCTATAGTAGACTTACGACATACACTCATTGCGCTATTGATACCTTTGGGATAGTCCGTTTATCACCAGATACTTGAATTCCTTCTCTGGAATTTACTGAAATGACTACTAGGAATTCTGGAAATATAAAACTTTCATTAGTGGAATTTGCCAAATACAATCATTTAATCATCAGCAGAAGAATAACACATACACATTCATCACGACACTTATAGAGGAACAAAAATATAATAACATAGGAAACAAAGACATTTCCCTTTCTGATCTCCAAGATAACATGAAGTGAGAGGAGAGAGCATACTTGGAAAAAAATAAAAGTAGAAACAATGGCATAACCCTTTATGATCTCCAATATGACACAAATGTGCGAGGAGAGAGCATACTTGAAAATACACTATTACATACATGAATGCCATATAAACATATACACAACACTTATAAAGACATACAATATCTATACTACATTGCCACACTTTCATGGTGCTGATACTATTTATGCAAACATGATCGTCAACTCTCAAGGGGTGTTACTCATCCTTAAGGAGCGACATCAGAATCCAATAGACATATAGTTATCACAATAGAAAATGTAGAAGATATTTATAGCATAACATAATAGGATGAACTGAATCTAATATACATATATTACACAACAAAAAAAGGTAAAATATAATGGGTAACAAGAGTATAGGAACCCAATAGAAGAGAACATATATGACATAATTAAATGCTTATATTAACATAATGCTTATAGAATGCTTACATGGATTATAGACACTTACAGATACCGAGCACAACCAACACTCCAAATATTGAAAGCTTCTTCGACACAAGACATTTGACTCTAAGACTTCAACTCATTCAATCTCAGCTCAAGATGATCTCCCACTCTAGAATGCCTCAAAATGAGGAGAGGGCCCTCTATTTATAGGACTTAGAGATGTTTATGGAGAGTATTTTTCCAAATTCATTTTGATGACTCATCACTTCACTAGAGTTTTCTAGACGGATTTTTTCTAGATTCCTCTTGATGACTCATCATTTTACTAGAGGCTTCTATATGGTTTGCTTCTAGATTCCTCCCGACTCATTATTTTATTATTTATGATATTTTACTATTCATGTAAATAATAAATGCTATTCACGCGAATAGTAAAGAACTATTCATGTGAATAGTAAAGACACTATTTATTACTATTCATCCACTTGTTTAAAAAATTCTCATGATGAATATCATGGAAAGCTAAATGTAGTGGGTATATTTTCTGACATTCATGAGCAATTTATTTATGTGGATGTTAGACTATGCCATGACTCATACCATATATTCTCAAATCTTAGAATACTGAAAAACAACTTTAATCCTAATGAATACATGCCACACATCTAGCATAATGCATTATGTACAAAATATTGACAAAACTGGGTCCAACAGGCTTCCCTGTCAACCTAGATCTAGCGGATCATCATCTTCATCTTAGCTGGATGAAGTTAACCATGTTTCAAGAGAAGTGTGCTGACAAAAAAATCCTTTGAAAGGACTATCATGAAGAGCTTCATAATATTCATCTTCAACAAGAGGATAAATTTTGAACTTGTGTTGAAGCTTGAATCTTTCTGGACCAACTTGCTTATCGAGAAGAATAACTTGAGTGCTTTCTATCTCAACCAAGAATTTGAAACACAGATTTATTGATGCTCCTATTTGCAAATTAGATTTTAACACTGCGATTCTGCAACTTTTAAACCTTCTCCTTTGCATGGAATAAATTTACTGTAAGAAATTCAAACATTGCATTCCATGGGTTATTCATTATCAAGGAGAAATCAACTGCAACGACTACCTATTGGTCAATCTGGAAGAACTTTAATAAGGAATTCCACTCATCCCAATCGACATAAGGCTCATATAATTCTAGATATGTTCTAAAATGATAATTAATGGGATCATAAGCTCTACAATAGTATTTATATCTCCATTCTGAATAACTATCTGGTTAACCCATTTCTCAAGCACTATGATCTATATTTGTAAGGGGATAAGTAATAATCTTGTGGACAACTCCAATTCATGAGATCTTCTTTGTTTATCAAGTTCGCTTGCTATGTGTACCATCATTATATTTTCAACAATATTTACTGGAGTCTAGAATTCTCTTGTTAGAAAATCAGCAAGAGAATTCTTCTTTTCTTCAACATATTTAAATTTTATTGCAAATTTTTTCTAACCACATATTCCACCGAATTAATCTAGCATTGCCAATTTCTCTGGTGTTCTTAGATGTCAAATATCCTTGCATGTTTTTAAAATCAATTTTCAGAGTAAACTCTTCTGAGATGACAAAGATTAATAAACTCTTGATACTTTTAATGGAATCTAGGATCTCTTTGTGAGTGGAATGGTAATTCAGTTGTGCTTCAGAAAATTGTCATGATACAAACTTTCATATTTATTCAAATCCCTGGGGGATTTATTGTGTTAATACTGTACCCCATTGATCAACACTTGCATATGTGTAAATATTTTTTTTCCTTCTCTAGGTAACTTTAAATGAGGAAGATGTTGGAATTTTTCTTTTATTCTCTGTATGTGCATTTGATCGTGTAGGAGGATTCTTCTTCCATCTTTGAGTTAGCACCTTTCTATTTGCTGCAAGCTATAAATAAAAAGGATCTATATAGTTAATGCATCCAATAAACCTTTGAATCTATACGTTTTCTTTTAATTCATCCAGAAACATACTGATGCTTTCTAGAATACGGGGTTGCTGAACAATTTTTCCGAATGAGATAGACAAGCCTAGAAAATTAATCTCGAGTACACCTATTTCCTTTTTTCCAGGATTTGATGAGAGAACAAGACCATGATTATATACAAGCTCATTAAAATTATGGAAAATTTTGGAGATGAGCTAGATGGTCTTTCTAGGTCCGACTAAAAATTAAAATATCATATATATACACACCAACAAACTTTATA
The DNA here is from genome assembly GCA_001517045.1 of Pseudotsuga menziesii. Taxonomy (NCBI): domain Eukaryota; kingdom Viridiplantae; phylum Streptophyta; class Pinopsida; order Pinales; family Pinaceae; genus Pseudotsuga; species Pseudotsuga menziesii. Next base: position 79,674 of record LPNX010959462.1, read on the forward strand.
TAGGGTTTGAAAATCCCATCCATTATTTTCTAAAATTCACTCGAATAATTTGTTAGACCAAATGGAATCACATTCCATTCATAACATCCCATAGGAACTACAAAATCAGTTTTTTGCTTATCTTCCTTTTTGAGAGCAATTTGCCAAAATCCCGTCTTCAAATCAAACTTTGAAAATATATGGCAACCTTTCATTCTTCTTAGCAAGTCATATTTGTTAGGGATAATATGTTTAATATCTTTTAGAAATTCATAAAGAGGAGTATAATCAACAACCAACCTTTTCTTACCTCTCTTTTGTTCTGAATGCTCGTTGAGATCGAATCATGTACATGCCCAATCGGATTTTGAAGGGACAATCAAACCTCTGGCCAAGAGATCCTTTATCTCTCTTTGACATTCTTCAATATATTTTGTTTTCATTCCTATATGATTTTCTTTGGTAGGATTAGCATAAGGAAATTCTGGAAGTGACACAACATACTTTTCTCTTTTGCAAAAGGCATTAGGATGTTCATAACAATATTCTCTCATCAATTTTTCTTTCATCATTTCCAATGGATTTTCATGTTGATTTCTTTTTCCTAAGAGAAAATTAATTTTCTTTTTAAACTTTTCTGGTTTTTAGTTTTGCATCTCTGTATTTTCTAAATATTCTCTTCTACATAGCTTTTTGTAGGAACAGAGACAACAATTCCATTGATTTTAAAAGGAATGTTTTTATCATAAACTATCAAAGGAAAATGCTCAGAGATAAAAGCATTTCCAATAAGTATATCAACTCTATGTTCTTCAAATTGTAAAAATGATATCAAATATTTCACACTAGAAAAGTAAATTGGAATATGCATGGATTCTAGAGAAACATATCTCATTTCTTTATAGGCAAAGGTTAACCTATTGTGTGAGGGGATCCAACCATCCTCTAGAAATCAATTCTTGTTTTCTAATGATACAAAAGCACAATTATCAACAAGTAACATATAAATGGAATGCCTTTAAGCTATCAAACTTAAATTCACAAGTAACATAGACTTTCTTAACTTGTTTGACAGAAGTTATCCATGGTTGTGGCAGGATACTTCTTACATCTTCAACTCCAATTCTGCTTTAAGGGGACTTTTTTCGCTTGGAATTTTAGTCAATTTTATAGCATTCTCAAATGTTTCTAAGGTTCTCTCAGTATTTCCTTCAGATTGGATTTCCGACTTTTTATCTTCTCTAAACTCTTCTTCTGAACTAGAAGATAAAATTTTACAAATTTCTATATTTTTTAATATGGATTTAATATATACGAGACTTTTTCTATTTGTAAGTGTTGATGCCTGGAAAATTCCCAGGTACCGAAAGTAGGGATTCTCCCCGGTAATCGATCCCAACAAGATCGTCCACCATTTGGTATCGGTAACCCGTCCGGTTAGCAACCGAACTACCGTAGATCTAAGGTTGTTTTAAATATTTACCGGTTACGACCCGATCCATCGTTTATGTAATTTTATTTAAATGAATGAAATGCAAATGCCTAAGATAAATGCAGGTGACTGATGAACAAGAACCTCACAAGTGGTGCGTAGGTTCTTACCTCCCATATTATAATTCTTGTTCCTCGATCACTTCTATAAATCTAAAACTAAGCAAATTTATTGTATTCTAAGTTATTCTAGTCTAATCTATTCTATCCCCGTAGGGAGCAAATTTAAAATAAATATAGCAATGTACTGTAATTATTTGTAATGAATATCGTAGATATATGTTCCAATTCCATACACATAGTTACAACATAAAGATTATCAAATATAGATTTCAAATAATAAAGTATTCATTACTCGATTTATGCACATAATTTTATACAGAAAGGAAATTCCTCATTAAAGAAATAATTCATAAAACTCAGAACGATCTCAGAATTGTACAAAAAATAAATAGAAATAATTCAACATTTGAAATTCCACACAATCCATGCAAAATCCCGTGCAGTCCTTTCCCAAATAATATGCCCTTCTTTATTAGCAGAAAAATTAGTTATTCTTAAAAATAATCCAGCCTTCTTGTGCTAGTGAAAAGTCCTTGTATTCTACCTTCTACCTCTATTTATAATACGATTACAATGACTCATCGACTTCCCTGAACTTAGGACTTCCAAAATTTCATCTTTTAGTGCTTTGCACTAGAAAATGACAATGACAAAATACATAAAAAGACAAAAGTTCTTAAGTGGGCCCAACCAAACTTGAAATATATCCCCCCCCATGCATTGGCTTCTTCAACGATAGTGCGGTAATTTATCAGCTCTAGCATTTGCACAGTCACTTCGTGTACGACCAATTGGGTTTCCACACGTGTCACCCTTTTTGGAATGGTTCTATATAAGTATTCCATGATATAATTGCTGACAGAGGCTTGTGCAACCCAAGTTCTAACATCTTCTTCATTGATAATTTCCAATTTCTGAATGTACTGTTCATCCTCGTGTAATCTATCCTGTAGATACGCCACATGTTGGTCTTGGTTTGGGAATTCATCAATCTTTGCAACAGAAGAAAGCTGGCATCTATTATGAACTTGGCGCATCTTTTTATAGAACTCCGTACATTTTTCCACGGCCTTTTCAATCAATCTTACAAAAACTTTTCTGCAAAACTCTAGAAGTGACATCTCTATTTTCAGGCCTCCGACTGTCTTTTGCAGCAAGTGTTTAGGAAATATCAAGTTGTCCTCTAGCCAGGTCAACTAGATTTGAACATTTTCAGAGAATTTTATTAGTCTTGTTTAGAAATTAAGTGACTCTACTACAATCTCATTCAATCTTGTTTCTACCGTCTTTATCTTGTAAGTTTCATCCAAGAGAATTATTTGAACTTGATGTATCTTTCTCTGAATTGTCAAAGATTTGTCACGAAAAGGGGTGATGTACATCTGCCTCTCATTTGATACCTTAAGATAAGTTTCAAGAGATCCATTTTGCACCACCAATTCTTCTACTTGGGTTCTTAATTCCCCCATCTCTTGGATTGTTGTAGACTCTCTTGATTCCAACTTCGAGATTTAGCTTCAAAATATTTATTCTCTCCCTCCATAATCATCACTTGTACTTCTAAGGCATCTTTCTCTGTTTCCAAAGCTTGATACTCTCTCTGGAGTCTTTCCTTTTTTGATAGGGTTGCCTTGCATTTTCTTTTTAGTTCTATGCCTTCTCCTCTTTCCTTAACGAGAGTATCTTTCATTTTGAATATCTTTTCTTTATGATGCTCTACACTTTTTATCAACCGATCTACGTTGTTAGCACTAGCTTGCACAGATTCTACACTCACAGAGGCCATGAACTTGGGGTATTTATTAGTACTGTCCATAACAGTATTTTCAGTTACTGTAACCACATCAACATGCGTTGCTGTTTTCAATCATTTTTCAGACCTTTTGGTGATGGTATTTCTTGTCTCATCATAAAAGATGGTATCCAAACATGCCACTGTGTGCTGCTTAGACGGAGTAAGCAGAGTGATCCCTAGTTCTGTGAAAAAAATGTGGCCACCAGTAATTGTGCTACCTAATGAAGCAGGAGGATCTATTGGGTTGTTCTGAACTGCCTCTTGGTCCAATTATTCCCTAATATTGTCCTCCTCCTCCTTCTTCTTTTGTTCTTCAGCTGCTTTCTCGGACTCCTGTTGTTTTATCTTTGCTTCTTCTTCCCTTAATCTGTTTTCTTCTTCTTTTTTCCTCTGAGCCTCTTTTGCTTGTTTCCTTTCAGCTTCTTCCTGCTGTAACTTCAAGGCTTCTTCCTTTCGTTTTTGCAGCTTCCTCCCTACTGTACTTGGACACATGAGTCTCAGTGTGTGTCTAAGTGCACCCGAGCTTAGGGAATGAGTGTCTACATATGATGCATTCAATCAGGTAGGAGGCCATGTAGAATTCTGACCTTTTCGAGTTATCCCTCCCTGTGCGACATCTACACAGGATGACAAGCTACTTGATATGATATCTGCCCAGTTGAAAATTGTTCCTTCAAAGGATGCATAATAAATTAGCGGGATCCAACTTAATTTATACAGTTTTCCATTTTCTTGGCTGAGAATCCTATTCAACATTAAGGCGATGATCCTGAAAGGGGACCGTAAGCTTGCAGACTCGTATTCACCAGATTATTTTTGGCATAGTGGTCTTTCTATTATCATCATATTCTTGGCACACTACAAAATATCCAAATATACCTTGTTGACCCACTCATCAGTCATCATAAGCTATGGAGGTGGTAGCTTGCAGGCCAAATTTATGTAGGGTGGAGTGAAAGACACAAAAGATTTCCCCTATATATTAGAAATAATCAGTGTAGAAGGGTTCGTCTGAGGAAAAATCCAGCCGATAACCTCTATGGATGGGAACAACTTTGGGCGTGTAGTTGCCTTAGTAATGCCCGACTTTTTTATGTTTTCATACAAGGAAATTTCTTCTAGACCAGCGCTGCGGACATTTTGGTCTCTAATCATCTGATATATCTCCCCCCATTTGAACTCTTGGGAAGCTCCTGTAATGCCCTGAGTGTCCTCAAATTTGATCTCGGTCCTAGAGATGATATCTATATCTGAATCAACCTCATTGGCATTAGCTTTCTTCTTTCCATTATTTTTAGGCATGGTGTGAGTTTATTGTCTCCAAAATTGTCCGTCGGGAGGTAATCCTTCTTGGTGAGGGTAGCAACTATGACATGAGCATAGTGAGAGATGTCTTAGTAATATCGTCGTTATTTCGAATAACTTAAAACAACATGCATTTTGTATAAAAAATGAAATCATCGAAATGAGGAAAAATTGTGAAGTATATGAATCACTATCCTTTTAAAAGGGGAGTGCAATCAGTGTCGAATGTGATAATAGATAACAAAGATATATCTACCATTCTACTGCTGGCCACTCATAAACAGTTTTGTGAGGTGGGGAGAGGTAAGTCCTTAGAAGTTGCTTTGTCATTTTAAGCTTGTGCCAAAGATGCGTGCTTACAAATCTTAAATGAAAACTTATCAGTCTATGTGTAAGAGTTACACCTTGCTGTTATCATATGTCCTCTTTCATGTTCCTAAACGATAATAATAGGTTAAAACACATGTTGGCAGGGGCACTGGGTAAGTGAGTTGCGCAACACCGCGGAGGCTACGCAAGCTCACATGCCATCGCAAAGGACCACAACAACGCGATAGATGGAAGAATAACCGTTTTTGGAATTATTTATGCAATTTTGTACCGATTGACCAGATTTGTGTGGATATAGGTCACTAGTTTGTTAGAAGTTAGTTAGAAGTGGACCTTGGATGTAAAGGCGCAAGCCTATATATAGAGTTAGAGTTGCAATAGTAGATATACTTTTTGATCGACATATGCTTTGGAGAGATACTTCTGATAAGAACAGAGAGAGATAATTCCGAGGAAGAACTTGTATTTTTGGGTATCCTTTTGCATCTGTGTCTATTGTGAGCAAGTTTTTGGCTCTGTTTGTGTCGATTTGTTTTTAGTCTCCTGCTGTGGAGATTTACTGCATATTATGAATCTATCTTGCGGAAGTAATATGATATGACAGATGTTTCCCTAAAGCGCTTTTGTCTCTGATCTTCTTTCCTGTTTTTATGATCTGTGAATATAATGATGGATGTTTACGGTTATATGAATGATTGATTATTGCTGTGATGAATGAAGTAATGAGATCCATTGGCTATCTACTAGTTATACTAATCAATCTGTGATGAATGATGCGATTCCAATTCTGAAGTATTTGTTGATTATGAAGTGATGTTGTTGATGCCATGCCCTCCTTTCCTACTGCCGAAAACTTGGTTCTGATAGCTCTCCCTTGACACCTCGGGTGAGAATTCATCTGCTTTGCGGGTGTTGCCGGGCAGGGTCAAACTTGTCTGAGTCAATGCTCAGGGAGATTGCGCTGGTTGGGTGTCGACAGACTGGGAACCCTTGTCGACGAGGATTTTTTGGTGGGTTGCGCCAACAAATGGTTCCGTTGCCAGGACCTTGTTGTAACTGAAGGGAGGATATGTTGTGGCATCCAACAAAACTGGAGATTGAATATTGGTTTGACCTAAAGTTGCGAGAGTTTGCTGAAACAGAGAATCAGAACCTGCAGCTGTCGACAACTAGGTGGCTGGAAAAATATATCTATGACGGTCCATACGAATGGTTCTTTTGTGAATTTTCAGTCATATTGTATGAGTGGCTAGTGTGGTTCACTTATAAGAAGAATAACTATAAAGGAGGAGAGCCAACATCTTGGACCCCTAGACTAATCCAGGAGCTACAAGAAACCAATAACAAAGCATCGCGAGCTGTCGAAGTATGGCTGGATAGTATTTTGGAAGGATACATTACTGAATTTGAAGTTGAGACCAATAAGGCATACACCAAAGCAGAAAGAGAGTTCTTCAATGGGACACGAGGTAGGTTCTTGCTGTCTCTGCAATTATCTATTAATATGCTTATCTGCGAAAAGGGTATTGTAAAAATGCACCTCGAGTAGTGGATCTCTGGTGTGTGGAGGCCATGGACACTGACAAAAGGGGGAAGGCAAATGGAAAGATAAGGGGTATATGGGTATTATTTCCAAGGAATTTGTGAGGGTCGAAAAGGAAACAAGTGGTTGTACGAGGGGAGGAACAAGGTTTCGAAAAGAGAAGAGGCAGAGGACAGGGGAAGGTCCTGCTATGATCGAGACGCAAGACCGCGAAGAGTAACCACATGGGACTAAGCGACCCTACAGTGACGACGAGGACGAACAGACCCAAGCTATGCCCAGGATAGCAAGAAGCTCGAACCCCAGCAATAACGTGTCCACACCTCCGCGCACTACTCCACCAACAGGTAGAAAAGCGCATTCTACGTCACCTTGTTCGACGTTCCAGCAGCAGTTGAGCAGTAGAACACCGTTTGTAGGAAGAAGGACCAGAATGACGGGCGACGAGCTGAAGTTACCTATATTTCATGGAAACAGGACTAATGACTTGGAGTAGTACTGGTTTTTATGCACAATATTTTGGACTGCCAGACAAAGTGTGGACGATGATATTAAGTGAAGCCAATTGAAGACCACCCTCAGGGGTCACGCGCTTGACTGGTACATGAGATTCATGCAGGTTCCTCAAGGGACAATGACGAAAACAATGAATGAGATCCGGGAAGGACTATTCGAGGAATTTAAGAAACCTAAATATGAGGCCCAATATATCAAATAACTCAAGGAAATCAAGTAGTTTCTGAATGAAACTATTTGGGATTTTGATCAAAGCTTTAAGACATTGATGGATCGATTCAACTTCAAAATAAGCGATGTTAAGCATAAGGAATGGTTCATCGCTGCACTGGTTCCGTACACCAAACAATCGTTAATGCAGCAAAAGATCGCAACACAGAATGAGGCTCTGGAGATGGTGATGAAGTTGGAGGCTTCACCTATTGGGGAGACTGTAGTTGACATGAACCAGATTCAAGCTCAACTAGCAAATTTAACACTCTAGCTACAGGATATTAAGAAGGCAAAAGAAGAGCATGATGACCTCTGGTGCATGCGGTGTCATATGGGTGGACACACCAAGGACACTTGTCCAACTTTCAAAAACTATTTTCTCTCGGGAGCACCAAACCCCTTAAGTTGTGCTGGTGTGCCATGGTGTCGCGTATGTCAAGTATACGGGCATCGACACGAAAACTATAGCTACATGCAGAAGATGGTTACAAAGGCAAAAAGTTTGTATTGCTCCTTTTGTCGCTCCAGAGGGCATGGAGACAAAGACTGCTGAGCTTATGACCTGCTTCAAGAAAGAACATATGATTCATGTTTTTTGAAGGGCGAGGATCCCCGTGCAGTCTGGCAGTCGCAACCATAGATGGTGCAACTGGCAGTACAATATACACCACCTCCACATATGCATTTTATTCCACCACAACCGCAACCACAATTCACACCACAGCTTCAGTTTGCACCGCGACCGCAGTATAATCAAGTGCTAGCTGTTCAGATGCAACCGTAATATGTTCAAGCAACACACTATGTTCAACAGCAACCGAATCCCCTGGAGTAGTTAGTCCATCTGTAATATTAGCAAATTGGAGGGTTTCGAGGAGGATTTAGGGGATGAGGAGGAGGAGGAGGTCGAGAATCCATCCAGTGTTACACTTGTGGGGTGTTTGGTCACTATCAGAGGGAGTGTCCCCATGTGCAGTGTACATACTGTGCGACAAGTGAGCAAAATGTCGAAAATTTCTGTCAATTGATTACGAAGTGGCAGGCCGAAAACATCCCTCAATTGAAGAATTAGTTCCAAAACCAAAACCAAGTGCAGACCCAGCAACCATTGCATAATTAGCCTCAGATCCTGCTGCAGACTAAGAATTAGCCAATGAATAATCCCATGAGCCCGTTCCCGATTCAGAACCCACCTCTAAACCAAGCTCAGAAATTGAATCAAGGACCCACAATTGCGACAATTATAGCAAAACCCAGAACCGAGGCTGTTGACGTTGCTATTATCACTCGTGTAGGTGCGATGACCGGAGAAGATGGAACTTGTCAACAAATTCGATTTGCTGGGAAGAAAAAGGCAGGATTTGATATTGCGATAGAGAAGGAGATGTTCTTTGAAGGCAAGCATGCGATCGAGAGGAATCCAGGTAAGTTGCCTGTTGTTGAAATGCCATCTGCTTTTGATCCTTCTGTCGAGGCACAACCATTGTGACAACATGGTATGTTGCAACAGTTCTTTGAGAGATGTTTGTTGCTAGCTAGAGATCCCGAGGCTCTCGGCGAGATTGAGAAGTTGCTATGCCAACGGAATCAGACGCTGAAGGATTCCGCATTAAATTCCCTCTAGAAGTGAAAGACAGGTAAAGAGATGAGAATGAACATCTAGATAGGGGAATATGAAGTTGATTCTATTATTCTGGATCTAGGTTCAAATGTGAATATTTTTACCAAATAGACTTGGCAGTTGATGGGAAAGGAAACATTGGGGTGGTCCCCTATGCAACCGCGACTAGCAAATCAGGCCAAGGTTCATCCTATTGGCCGTGTCTCGAACATGGTCGTCGATATTGAAGGTATGAAGACATATGCTGATTTCAACGTCATTGAAGTAGTTGATGGTGGGGGCTCTTATCCGGGGCTGCTGGGGATTGGATGTACTAATGATAGCATGTCAGTTATCAATTTCAAGAAGCGGGTTATGGCATTCAAAAACCAAGATATTAGAGTCATTTCTCTCGTGGACCCTCAGGAAGGATGCCGGTATATTGAACCTATCAAAGATGAGGAGGGTAGAGGCTGGGATCATGCCTACAATATCTCCGAGGAATACATTCACCCTACTACCGATGGCAAATTGGAATGGCGTAGCGCTAGTTCTGCGTCCTCCGATTCTGATGATGCTCTAGAAAATTGGCAAAATCAGCTTCATGAGGTGTCGTTTAGAAATATTGGAATGATCATGCAATCCCCACGCCGTGTTACAACCGAGATCATTGAGCTACCAATATACGAGGGGCTGCCAGAGTTGTTCGAATTCCTCCAAGAATTTGAAGAGAAAGTGTTTGAACCACAGAGGCTGTTGGCACTAGAGGAAGCATTGAAGGCTACCCAAGCATGTTGGTGGGTGACTCACAAACAAGAAATTCATGAACGGGCACCATGTCGACGACTGATGCTAGTGCGCTTCGGTGATTCAGAGACTTATCCCGCTGGGAGATATGATGGGCGTAATGAGCCCACTGGTCATTTAATGGAATGTCAGGATTTGTTGGCCTCGCGACCCAAGGATGAGTGGGTCCATGCTTTTGTTCATACTTTGGCCGAAATGCCTAGATCCTGGTATCTAGTTGTAGAGCTGAGCAAAACCATAACTACCTGGGAGGAGCTATCAATTCATTTTGCGTAGACTTTTAGTTTCAGGGATGCTAAACCTGAGGTCCACAATGCACTCCAACTCATCCGCGAAGTAGTATTGAAGGTTGTGCCAACCGCATACCTTGTAGATCCACATGCGTGGTGCCATATGCAACCCTTGATGATATGCTACAATATATCTGGTGAAACTGAAGATGATGACGACATGAGGAATGTCAATAGTCCGAAATAAGAGGGTAGTCGTAATGTTGCAAAGCCCAGCTACAAAGCCAAGTTAAAAAGAGAGAATCAATGGATAGTTGCATGAGGACACGCAAACAATCAAGTTGGGGGGTATGTTGAGCCACAAAAGACCACATTTTATTCATCATTTCACATACTATTCATCACCTTATTCCATTATATCCTTCCATAAAACCATTAATATTCACCACTTTCCTAATAAATATGGGTTTATATTATCATTTTTCAATTCATTTATTTTTGAGTATTATTGAGTGAATTTATGGTTAATTATTGAGAAAAATAACATATTTTCATTATACTTTAAAGTTGGGTGAGTTTGGTGATGTGTACAGGTGTATTTGAATACTTTAGCAAGCTCAAAAGTGGCCACCTAGTCTCAGATTCGAATTTCATCTTCTAGATATGAGCTAACGTTAGGAGAAGATCATGGACATGTGGAGAGAATATCTCATCCAATATTTGGTTAAGGATTTAAAGGGATGAGTTGTAGGTTTTTTGAGGATTTGGGGGGATGAGTTGTCTATTTGTTGAGAATTTTAAGGGATAGGTTGAGAGAATAGTGGATATGTAATTATGATCACCTATCTTGAATTCATATATAAATAGGAGGGCTCTCTCATTTTGGCTAGAGGCCTCTCTAGTGGTTTGAAATAGAAAATAGTTCAGAGTTAGTCATAGAATATGATTTCTGATTGTTATGTAGTGGAGACGATGCTTCATGCACATCCCTTGACTCTCTTATGCTAATATAGATTTTCAGTAGTTTTCTTCTTATGATTTGTTCGTCTGGATTTTCCATTATGTCTTGTTTATGGGTTGTTATTATAGAATTCCAGTTATTTCTTTTTATGCATTTTCAGTATTGATTTTATCATGAGCTCATGAGTTATTGTTATTTTCTTTATACTAGTTTATTTCATGCATTCTTATGTTATCTTAGATCAGATTTATTTCCTATAATTTCTTGCTTTCTTAGATAAGGTTTATTTTATGCAATTTCATATTTTCTGCAATTAAAATTTATTTCTATACAAGTTAATTTATGCAATTTCTTGTTTTCATAGCTTAGATTCAATTTCAATTATGGATTAGGTTCAGCGACACTTTGCCCCTGCATATATTTTGTTTGTGCCTCACAAGTTTACGCTCTCTCTGGGTTGACAATTAAATCGTTGGAATTCTATTATAATTTTCTTAATGTTTTTACCCAACATTTTGGCACCGTTGCCGGGGAGGTGCTAAAAGGGATCAGAGTTTAGATAAGTAGATAATTTGTTTTTATTAGATAGAAAGGGGGAGGGGAAATAGTAAGACGCAAAGATGACTTCACTCCGGAATTTTTGGGATTTCCGTGGTGTAACAGCCAGACACATCCACTATAGCGGGGTGCCCCAAAGCTTTGATGTTTCTTTGGTTGTTTTTTGCAAAGCATTTACTTTTTCTGCAAATTATTTCCTTTGATTGTTTTGTGTAAAGTGTTTATTTTCTTGCAAGTTCTTTTATTTTCTGCAAATGCAAGTTTGTTTATGCAAGTTTTTCATTTTTCATTTATAGTTTCATAGTGTAAAGTTTTGATTGCTTTCATTTTTGGGCCCTTTATTTCATACTAATTTGTTTTAATTTTATATATTCATTTTTGTTTTATGCAGATTTTTGGTGCACTTTTTATTTTCCTTTTTTTTACTAACTCATTTCGTACTGTTTCTGCATTTGTCATGTACTCGTTTTTTTCACTTGTTTTCTTTCTTTTTACATTTGATTTGATTTTAGCTTTACGATGAGCATAAGCTTGGAGAAGCTCACTCAGATCTTAGCAAAAGTAGGGATCTCCTCTTCTCATGAAGAGGAGATCTTGATAGTAGTCAAAGATGAAATCACTTCTCCTGAAGTGAATGAGGAAGAATCGACCATTGAAGAATCCTGCATAACAGACGAAGAGCACTTGTTCGAACTGGAGATTGAAAATGATGGAGAAAGGATCTTGGGTGACCATCATGCAAACGAAAGCTGCATCAAACACATATTCCAAGTAAGTGTTAGGTTAGATCAGTTTTGTTTTTGTTTTTACTTTGTTAATTTACATTTACAATTCCTAATTTTACATACCTTTGATTACATTAGGTTTCATTTTGTAAATATTCTCTGACTACTTTTACATGTATGGTTCCACTAGAAGTTTCATTACACTTGAATGATTGAAAAAGTTCAAGTTAAAGTAGAGTAGGTAGATTTTAGTCTTTATTTTTAATTTAAAATTAATATAGGATGCTTTAATTTGTTTTAAATGTTTTTGTTTACAAAAATTTTCATTTTTGTCCTATTCACTATTTTAGGAATTAAAAATAGTTTTATTCCTTTAAATGAAAGAAATATTTATGAAAACAGAACAATTAAAGTTTTGATTTCTTTTTTTCATGTTTTTTAAGTCATACTAATATTATTATTATTATTATTATTAGGGATTAAGTTTTCTTTTCTTTTCTAAAGCAATGAACAATTACACAATAGAATAAATAAATTAGTAGACAAATACGAATATAATAAACAAATACTAGTTTCAGTTTTTCTATATAGTTTTTTGTTTTAGTTTTATAATGTTTTAGTTTTAAATATTAGTTTTTACAATCAAAATTTAAATGTATTCAGAGAATAAAAATAAAAATTATATAATAAAAATCTACCCTTTCATTAACACCTTTATAATTTTTTTTTGTCAGGAATAAGAATTTTTAAAAACAAAAATTTAGAAAGAAAATACAAATTTTTTTAATTAAAATTAGATACTTTTTTAATTTTAATAGATTTGTAATACTAATTTACTAAAACCTGCAAATATTAAGATATAATAATGAAAATTATATTGCAATATATATATAAACTATGCAAAGTTAATATTAAAAAGTGAAAACAAATACAATAAAAACTATATAAAACCAATAGAACAAATTTTTTGTTTCAGCCCTTTATGCTGATTCGTGCACAGTTCGCCATTTGAAACCTGTACATAATCCGTTGTACGAAACCTTCAAATATTCCATCTTCCCACCGAGCGTTCAAACTGCCCATTTGACCTGTGCGTTCTACTTATAGTTTGCTATGCACATTGGACCTACCTCGATCCATCCTTTTTTTTTTCTTCTTTTCCCTGCAAACACTGCAAACACGAACATACCAAAAGAAACGACATTGTAAAAATTGAGACAGATTCAACCATTACTAAAATCATAAAATACACACTATATTCCAGGATAAATTGTAAAATCCCTACTGTATAGTATTTATAGTGCATGATAGAAGGTTTACGTGTTGTCATTATCGCAGATCTAATGATAGAAAAACAAAAGAGACTTTGAAAACAACTGCTGTACAATACAGTTCTCATGAATACCTCTGCAAGAAAATTAAAATTGTAAAACCCCTACACTGTGTAGATTCCTTTCCTCGAAAATGCGTATACCTATCGATTACCGAGATCTGTTGCAACCACCCGCACTCAAATTAATGGGCACCAGCCAAAGGTTACGGAAACAAATCCCACTTTTTACGGGAACAGATTAGTTGAATAAACACCAGATCCTCTACATATTTCATTTGCTTCATATAACCGAACTAACCCAGGTGGCCCACAAGCACTTAAGGTCATCATATGTGCCCGAAAATTCAGCAAAAGTTATCATATCTAGGAGTAACTCCAAATTACTGTGTCAAAGGCCTGATTGCTACTTAGTGCCAGAAACATGGGATCAAAATTCTAGAACCACTGGAGATGGGATCAATCAGGTTCTATTAAATGTATTGATGATAATCTAGTAGTTGTTATAATCCCACCGAATCTGTCAGAGAATTTAACACACTACTGTCAACAAAAATGGATGAAATATTAATGATTGACCCAGCCCGTTTGGCTTCACGCATGCGCTTGCCAACTGCCTTGGACACTAACCAAATTCCTTTCAAATTTGTTGTTACTCACTTGTTTCATTCATCCTCCTTCAAATCTAGGGAAGGATTCCCATTCTCTCTTTACAAAGAGAAATTAAGAGTTCGGTTCTTCGAGCTATGGCCACGATATTGCATCCACGTCTCGTGAAGCTCAACATTCCCCCCGAGTGATCTCTTTACACAGTGCAATGGGAGGAGATGATCGTGACAAGGTGCGAGTAATTCAGACATTGTTGTTTGTTGCTGGGATCAATACACTTCAACAATCATTATTTGGAACATGATTACCTACGGTTGTTGGTGGTTCTTTTGCATTTATCATACCTATAACATCCATTATAAATGATTCATCCCTTAGGAGTATTCCAGATGACCATTAGAGATTTCCTCATACCATGCGAGCTATCCAAGGAGAATTGATTGCTTCATCGAGCTATTCCTAGAGTCTTTCTCCTTGGTTGTTTTGCTTTTAAATTGATGGAGTTAGAGATCAATCGGTGCCTCGTGCATTTTAGATGCTCATATTCTACTGTGGCTTGGGTGATACGCATAGGTATCAACACCTGCGTCCATAGTAAACGGCCTGTGCATGGATCTCATCTTTTCCGCATAGTTTTCTGTAGTAAATGACCTTTGTATAAGCTGTATGTCACCGAAATGACAACCTTTTTGAATTATAGAAGTAATACAGTGTACAAAATACATTTTGGCGCCGAGATTCTGGCTGCCTACCTATTTTGCCACAATAAAAAAACACTGTGCAGTTAAAAAATCATTTTGAAAGGCATAGTGTAAATGCATTATCAAAGAAGTCGATGTTCCGTGGCACGAGGACGCGCAAATTTGACAATTCATTATTCGGCAAATTCAATTAACTGTATTTAATGTCAACTTTCCCAAACTTTCACAAGCCTCCTAGAGTCAATTTAAGGAAATAGTTAGTTTCGCAGTGTCAACGTGATGCAATAGGGAACGTTTAATTTTTTATTTTTATTTTTATCAACTCATTTTGTGAATCAATTTATGTAGAGACTTTTAACGGTTAAGATGGAACCGTTGATATTTACGTTTAGAGCAGGGAAGTTGAAGCTTATGTTTTAATATTCAGCTTATTACTGAATTTTTAAATCTCCGAATAGCTATGAGAAATGAACAAGTGAAATGGTTTAAATGTCAACGAAGTTACAAACTTCCAAATGGATAATAAAGTTGACGTTATGTTATGTGAAGTGAACTTATACAAACTGTCTTTTATAATATTTTTAAAATCTAAGAGAAAACTATATTTTATAATATTTTTAAATGTATATTGCATAAAACGTTTATTAGATGAAGACAATAATGTAATATTGACATGTATATAAATTTTAAAATATAAAAGAAAAACTATATTTCATAATTTTTTTTTATATTACATGAAGGGTATATTAGAGAAAGACAATAAACTTTTTCTCAGGTATTGCGGAGATTTAATCCCTACGATTTGGATCTAGGCTGATTTTGAGAGTGATAGGTGTTATTTAGCTGGTTTAATAATTGTTTATGTAAGGTTTATTTTGTTCCATTTAACAACATAAATCAATTGATGTTATATATATATATATATATATATATATATATATATATATATATTATAAAAAACATATTTTCTTCATTTTGCTTGTTTTAAAATATGACTTTGTGTAAGCAAACAAAATAAAAAAATAAAAATAAAATAAACAAATATTTTATTTATTTATTTATTTTTATTTAAAACTTAAATTAAAAAAATAAAAATATTGTTATAATAAAAACATTTTTTTTATTATAACAAAATTATATATATATATACACACACAAAAACATTAGGTCAATAATAAAAAATATATAAAAACAATTCCACAATAATAATAAAATATTATTATAACACTACAATTAAATATATATATAAATTTAAATTAACATAAGGCAAAAATAAACTATATATATATATAACGTAATTTAAGAA
Source organism: Pseudotsuga menziesii (assembly GCA_001517045.1). Lineage (NCBI taxonomy): Eukaryota > Viridiplantae > Streptophyta > Pinopsida > Pinales > Pinaceae > Pseudotsuga > Pseudotsuga menziesii. Next base: position 95,736 of record LPNX010959462.1, read on the forward strand.
AAACATAAAATTATATTAATAAAACTAATATGCGTCTTTGAAATCGAAGGCAACTGTTGTCGCAGCTACGTCCTCTCTTTAATTTTTATTTATGCACAGAGGGACCTGGTACATCTTTAGTTGGGGGGGAGTATTTCACACACTCCTCTCTAGTCAAGATCATTAAGATATTTTGCTGTTAGAGGGGTCGACCACTGAAAGGGTCGACCCTCTCTCTCTAGTGCGCAATCATTACATAAAGACGCACTTATCTTAAAAAGTATTAGTTAATAAACAAAATCATAAAATTTTAATTTTCTCAAAATTTTATTTCTATTGCGCTAACTTGTTTTTGAAAGTCACTCAGAAACAGGTTTTGACAAGAAGGGTTGCCACTTTCAGGTATAAAAGCATTTCATTTATTTTCTTTGACTTGGTTTGTTAAGAACATATATATATATTTTTTTTCTGTATTTTCAATACTCTCACAAGTTGGTTGCAGGAAAATGCTAACCTTTTGCAGATTTAAAGACAAACATATGGCGTGCATAAGTGATTTCTAGAACCGCATAAACTTTTCAGAAAAAATGTTTCATTGAAAGCTTGAAGGAGTCGGGTTTCCCTTGCATATGTCATGACATTTGCTGCCACAAAGAAGCCTTTTAGAAACCCATTATGCCGTGTCATGATTATTTACCCTTTGTCCTTCCAAGCTTGTTCCTCATCCTTGTCATGACTTCCCGCCTGTATAGATTTTTTGAGTCGCACACATTTTCCTCATTTTCAGTTTATCTTTTACCTTTTGAATAAAACCATTCAGCTTCCTTTCCATGACTACATTGCTTTGTTATCTCTGCTATAAAAACTGTTTGACCATGATATATTTTATCTATAGTCCTACCACTCATTATGTACAACTCGTGTTGACTGATGTGGGATTCCTTAAGGCCCACCTTTCAACAAGTTTTTCCCCATCGACCTCAGCACATTATCTGGGATAAAGACTAGAGTTCATTTTTAGTACCTTGAGGCTTGCATGCCTTAATGAAAAGTTCTCTCACTGTCAATCATCGAAATACATCAATGTCCCTTGATCGTTAGATTCTACAAGTGGCTCGACATCAACTCATTTATTCGCACTTTGCACGATGTAATTAGGTACCTTGGCACTCATTGACATCAATGGTGATATTGCCTCGCATTGGTTAACGAAATTCATTAATGGTTGGTAATCCAATGATTTCTTTCCATGTTCGACATCGACACATTTATTTGCATGGTAAGAATTGTACCATCGGGTTTTGTAGCAGGTGAAGACTATATATTTTTCATGATCGTCATCAGCAGTTTTACAGCAACATACTTCAGCCATATGAGAGTACCACAGTTCTACTTTCAGCTCTCATATTCTACTTCATCCAACCAAGAAGCACTTCAGTTCCTTCACTTCACATTCTATGATTCAGCAGCAGCAACCACATTCCTATTGCATAAATTCATCAACTTTTTGGGTAAGTGGAGGTATGTTGTTTTCTAATTTTTAACCATGTAATTCCTTAAATGCTAGAAAATGAATGAATTTGGAAAATTCCCTCATTACATTCCCTTTCTCATTTTCATAAACCTAATCTATCTTAAGTTGGGGGGGGGGACTATTCATTACCATTTTTACATATTCATCATTTCATTTACCATTTACCAACATGTCTTTCCCAAACTATGTTTTGCAAACTATGCTTTATATATTGGCATGATTCATAATATGAAGAAAATGCTTTCTAATCTACATTGATGGTTCGTCATTTCTAATGCATAAATCTTATCTATTGCAACAAAAAATACAAATAAAATGAGCAAATATTGTATCACAGGAACCAACATTTGTTATGGTTGACACACAAGAACCAGCCACAAAAATATATATAAAAAGGGGAAAAAATAAAAATAGCTACTACTCATGCATTTCAAAATTATGGAATGATTTACTGTTACATACCATCATCATGTAAAGCCCAGCTACAAAGCCAAGTTATAAAAGAGAGAATCAATGCATAGTTGCATGAGGACATGCAAACAATCAAGTTGGGGGGTATGTTGAGCCGCAAAAAGACCACATTTTATTCATCATTTCACATACTATTCATCACCTTATTCCATTATATCCTTCCATAAAACCATTAATATTCACCACTTTCTTAATAAATATGGGTTTATATTACCATTTTCCAAATCATTTATTTTTGAGTATTATTGAGTGAATTTATGGTTAATTATTGAGAAAAATAACATATTTTCATTATACTTTAAAGTTGGGTGAGTTTGGTGATGTGTACAGGTGTATTTGAAGACTTTAGCAAGCTCAAAAGTGGCCACCTAAACTCAGATTCGAATTTCATCCTCTAGATATGAGCTAACTTCAAGGAGAAGATCATGGACATGTGGAGCGAATATCTCATCCAATATTTGGTTGAGGATTTAAAGGGAAGGGTTGTAGGTTTGTTGAGGATTTGGGGGGATGAGTTGCCTATTTGTTGAGAATTTTAAGGGATAGGTTGAGAGAATAGTGGATCTGTAATTATGACCACCTATCTTGAATTCATGTATAAATAGGAGGGATATCTCCTCATTTTGGTTAGAGGCCTCTCTAGTGGTTTGAAGTAGAAAATAGTTCAGAGTTAGTCATAGAATATGATTTCTGATTGTTATGTAGTGGAGATGATGCTTCATGCACATCCCTTGACTCTCTTATGCTAATATATATTTTCAGTAGTTTTCTTTTTATGAGTTGTTAATCTAGATTTTCAATTATGTCTTGTTTATGAGTTGTTAGTATAGAATTCCAGATATTTTTTTCTTATGCATTTTCAATATTGATTTTATCATGAACTCATGAGTTATTGTTATTTTCTTTATACCAGTTTCTTTCATGCATTCTTATGTTATCTTAGATCAGATTTATTTATTGTAATTTCTTGCTTTCTTATATCAGGTTTATTTTATGCAATTTCACATTTTCTGTAATTAAAATTTATTTCCATATAAGTTAATTTATGCAATTTCTTGTTTTCATAGCTTATATTCAATTTCAGTTATAGATTAGGTTCAACGACACTCTTCCCCTGCATATATTTTGTTTGTGCCTCACAAGTTTACTCTCTCTCCGAGATGACAATTAAATCGTTGAAATTCTATTATAATTTGCTTAATGTTTTTACCCAACAGATGTTGGAATCATTGAGCCCGTTGAAGAGTCGGAATGGATAAGCCCTATGGTGGTTCAAGACAAAAAAACTGGGGAAGTTCACATTTGTGTCGACCTGAGGAAGATGAACGATGCCTTCCTGCAAGATCCATTCCCCACCCCCTTTACAGATGAAGTCCTTGAAGGGGTAGGAAGTTAGGAGATGTACTCTTTCACGGATAGCTTTTCGGGGTATCACCAGATCTGAATCACGAAGGAAGATCGGCATAAGACCACATTTGTCACTGAATGGGTTTTTTTTCAATATACGGTCATGCCTTTTGGATTGAAGAATGCACCAACAATATTTTCTCGGGTGGTTTTCGCCGCATTCAAAGACTTCATTCAGAAGTTCCTACAGGTATACATGGATGATTGGATAGTTTATGGTTTGGTTAAGGATCACTTAGAAAATTTGTGATTGATGCTGGAAAGGTGTCGACAGCATCAAATTGCATTGAATTCAAAGAAGTGCATTTTTTGTGCACCTTTTGGAATACTGTTAGGCCACATTGTGTGCAAGCAAGGGCTGCTGGTCGATCCTGCGAAGATTGCACTTATCCTTAGTCTGGCACCACCCACTTCTGTGAATATGCTTCGGGTGATGTTGGGACACACGGGGTACTATCGCAAGTTCATCAAAGGATACGCTGCGATTATGGCCCCTATGGAGAAGCTACTGAAAAAGGATGCTGCATTTGAATTGAATCATGAGTGTTAGGGAAGTTTCGACACACTGAAGGCCAAGATGGCATCGACACCCATGTTGATATTCCCCGATTGGAACAAGGAGTTCCACGTCCATATCGACGCCTAATCTGTCGCACTGGGGGTAGTACTTGCACAGCCAGGTGAGGGTGACCTTGATCATCTAATCACATTTGCAAGTAGGAAGTTGTGTTTTGCTGAAAGAAATTATACAACCACTGAGAGAGAGGGATTGGCCATGGTTTATGCATTGTAGAAGTTTAGGCACTATCTATTGGGCGGTCACTTCAAAATGTTCACAGACCATTCCGCCGTGCAATACCTAGTCAATAAGCCCGTGTTGGGGGAAATATTTGCCGATGGCTGTTGCTTTTTCAGGAATTTGACTTTGATATAATTGTGAAGCCAGGACGATTGAATGTTGTCCTCGATCATATGTCTCACATTGACACAGGTGAAAACCTACCAATATTAACGATGGATTCTCGATGCGCAGTTGTTACAAGGAGAGATCGCAGATGACCCTTATGATCCAATCATTCAGTTCATGGCAACTGGAGTAGCTCCAACAGACCTGTTGACCACTCAGAAGAAGCGATTGGTAGTGAAAGCTTCGGATTTCCAACTGATTGCAGGGCAATTATACAAACTTGGATTAGATGAAATCTTGCGATGGTGCATCCTACCACATGAGCAAGGATCGATTCTAGCAGAAGCACATGTAGGAATCATGAGTGGCCACTATGGAGGCAGTGCTACTGTGCACTGGGCTATGGTGTCCTACCTTACATAATGATGTAGCCGATTATGCGCAAAGCTGTGATATCTTTCAGCACATCGACAAACCATCACGACAGGATGAGATGCCACTTGTGCCGCAGGTAACTCTACAACCTTTTGATAAATGGGTTGTGGACTTTGTGGGTCCAATTAATCTGCTAGGAAAGAGGAATGGTGCACGACACATCATTACAACAACCGAGTATCTAACAAGGTGGGTAGAGGCCACGCCAATAGTGGATTGCACTGCTGCGACAACAGCCAAGTTTATATTCGATAATATTGTGACAAAGTTTGGATGTCCCAGGATATTGATGAGTGACCATGGCAGTCACTTTATCAATCAAACTGTGAAAGCACTAACAGAGGAGTTGCAGGTGCAACATCTGAAAATCACACCCTACCACCCGCATGCAAATGGAACTGTCGAGGCCTTTAACAAAGTATTGGAAACTGCGATTACAAAGGCATGCAAAACTAATCGTGATGATTGGGATTTGAAAATTCCAGTGGTACTATGGGAATATCGCACCACTTGTAAAATATTGACGGGACAAACACCATTCAAATTGGTATATGGGAAAGAGGCAATCATGCTTATGGAGTACATTGTTACTAGTTTGTGGGTTGCTGTTGCGACAGGCATGGATGATGCTGAAGCATTAGAGGAGCGCATCACACAGTTGGTCCGGCTAGAAGAGGACCGCTTTGTCGCGGGTTTCGACCAACGTGTTGAAAAAGATCGACAAAAGATGTGGCACGATCACCACATCAAGAACAAGCAGTTTACACAGGAAGATTTAGAGCTACTATATGATAGTAAGTTCATGAAGCATCCAAATAAGTTGCAGATGCGCTGGTTAGGTCCATAACTTGTTCATTCAATTACTTTTGGAGGTGCAGTTCAATTACAGCAATTAGATGGGATGGTGCTACCCAAACTTGTGAATGGCAGTCGCTTGAAGCCCAATAGAATGGGGTTTGAGCCGCAAAATGCTTGAGACACTTCAAAAAAAAAAAAAAAAATCATTTTTTTTGGGTAGATTGCAGTGAGGTACGCACAAAGGGAGATGCTGCACAAGGATAACACTTAGTATTGTTAAGAGGGAGACCATTGACGACAGCCACAAAAATGTGAGGTGGTTAAATCAATAATAAATATAGACAATTAATACAGTTAGCTGGCGGTGCTTGATGAAGTGATGTGCATTTATGACTGATCCTACCGTTAGTAAGATGGGATCGACAACGGATTTAGGGTTATTAATGTTAGATTGAGTCATGATGGATACGAGATATTTGGGAATGATGAGTCGGATCAGGCATGCGATTATAAGAATGCACGGGATGTGAGTGCAAGGTATTGTTCAGTTGATTGAGTTAAGTGTTGAGGTCAGTGCAGAAGTTGAATTGGGTGGGATCGAAAAAGAGTGAAATTTCAGTTGCATTGTGAGGATTGTAGAGTGCGGCATGTTGCGCACTCCTGACACAGTTAAGATTTTGAGTTAGCAGGAATCCCCCATCCGGCCCACATGGGTTGAAGAAGAATTCATGAGCATGCCAATCGGGTCCTCTTCAATCCCTAGGGCGAAGCAGAAAGCCCAGAATCCCAGTTCCACACCGCCGCAGAAGAGATACATGCGCACGACTGCTAGGGCGCAAGGGGAAGAACCAGCACTGACTAGACATCAAGCTCAGGTGCTATTGAGTCCGCGGTGCCCAGGGGCGTCTCTATCAATGATATCCTAGGATATGTTGCTCCAACACGGCCAGGAGCGAAGCCGAGGAAGATCACCAAGAATTAGAGGTATCCACCGAATTTTTTGCCGCTGCGAGAAGGGATGACTTTCCCGGGGGACATCATAGCTGCTTTGGCCAAGATGAAGTACGAAGACCATGATTTGATGCTGCTAAAGGATGTCGCGGATGAACCGTATCAGTCAGTTCCTATGATACCTAGTATGCCTATTCAACGGATCCCCCATCCATGGGCGCAGGGCTTGGACAAGTCTGGGTTTTTGGGGCTCATTAACATACCTCATTTTGGGAGATTGAACGAAGCAAATGCATGCGTCAAACAAATGTTAGCATGCTTTCATGGGGGGACGATTTGGTTGGATACCCCTATTCCAATCACGGTTGATCTAATTGTTGACATCAAGGGGTTACAAAAGGATGGAGAAGACTTGGTGCAGTATTTCAGAGGGTGAGATAATGACAAAAATCTTTCCCAGCAGTTGAAGAAGCGATTCGGATTGCAACGCGATGGATAGGAATATCGCATTGACAATATTTCTGAGCGATCAATGTGTATTGGGGTGGACATTTTGACCAGTAAGATCATCCAGAAGAATAGGCCTGTCCAATGCAATGCGGGTGTGGTTGCATGTGCACAAAAATGTGGCGAAGGGGTGCAAATAAACTGGTCGTTGTTTCTGTTGAACCAGTTCTTAGAAGATGTCGTTGCTGCTCAGGCCGGGGAACACAGTTTTTCCTACAGTTGGTTGTTATGACTTCTTTAGTTGCATGGATGGAGCTGGAGGACTATAAACCAATGTCTGTTGCTGCGAAAAGGGTGTGTAAAGGTGCACGTTATCAGAACTTATGGTGGGTCGCGGAACCTAGTCGCCACCAGGACTATGCGATCTATTTTTGGGTCTATTGGGAGGCACTGCAGGCCGCGACCATTAAGGTTCCCCATTTATCCACTACCACCGCATCCCTATACCAGAGGATCATTCAGTTTTCCATCAATCCGCATTCCATTTACATCCAGGCACGCAGGGATCCTGGCAAACAATGGCTGCCTATGGACTGCAAAATCACTGATGAAGAATTGGAGGCCATTGATCAAGATTGGCTAGTTGACTAGCGCAAACTTGTGAGTGCAGAGGACATCTTTGTAGGGCCACCAGTAGATGCCCCTGATGAGCCAGTCCAACTAGGGAAAGACCTCCATGACTCCGATGGCGAGTCATCAACAGACTCGGATCCTCAAGCCCAGTGCATGTTGATGGAGTTGTGCACTAAGATACGCATGGAATTTGACATCGACAGCAGCTCCCACTCGGTGATTGAGAGCCACCTGCAACGGTTCATCAATGCTCTCACCGATGCATCTGATGTTGTGGCAAAATCTATGCGCATGTCCAGTCAAGAAGGGTTTGCCATGGTAAGTGTTAAGCTAGATTCTATTTTTGCTTATGTTTCAAAAGTGACACCATAGAAGGCTGTGCTGCAGGATTTCTCGATGATTAGCACTGATTCACGGGATAGGAACGTGCAAGTTTCCCTGACTGCAATTGACGTGGGAAATACAGAAGTCAACTCGTTGCTACAGCTGTTGCCGAGAATTGTCGTCAATCTCAACATGTTATCTACCCAAGTTTTAGTGCAACTGCAGTAGGGTGCAGGCCAGGAGTTGGTTGACAAGTAGAAGGAGCTTCGTGCTAGGTACGTGCAGGCACAGGCCGCTGCAAAGAAGTTGCAGGAGGAAGCTGAAGAGTTGCGAAAGATCAAAGAGTAGCTGGAAGAAGAAAAGGCACGGGAAATTTTTGCATTGCAGCAGACACAGGCGAAGTTGCAACAAAAATCCGCCGACGAAATCACGGAGTTAAAGAAGGTGCAAGACTGCCTTATTGTTGAGAAAACGCAACTCTGTGCTAGTTGCAGCGAGGTTGAGAAAGCGGTTGATGAGGATTGTAAACACATATATGAGAGCATGGATGAACTCACTGCCGTCGCCAAATCTAAGTGAATTGGGGAGGTGCTTGCCCAATTCCAGTTAACTAACAATCTGATGAATTCTTTGGTTTACCCTGACACACCGCCGAAACAGATTGTTGAACGAAAGAATACAATCGAGGAATTCACGGCCTAGTTTGAAGCCATGGAGTATTAGGCGAAGATGATCGTGGATGTGACAACTCAGTTCTGGTAGAGTGTCGTTCATGATGACCAACTAGAACAGTTGGCCAAGCAAGCGCGAGAAGTTGAAACTCAATTGACAACGCTGAAGAAGTCGCTGCGCACAATGCCTCTCATGGTCCAGATTACACGTGCTGAAGAGTTGAAGGACCTATAGCCGCAAGTTGCTCGAGCCCAAGAATGTTAGCACAAGTGCAACACCCAGCTCGACGAATTCCAATACATTTTCGGGTAGTTGGTTGTGAAAGCAGTTGCTGCGCTGCAGGAAGTATAAGAAGGTAGGAAGATGGTGGATGGCAAGGTTGGAGACTAGCACCCATTGAAGCAGTACATGCTGAATTGTCGGGATACAGTTGAACGCGTTTATCTCTAGGTTCAAGAGATCTCACAACAGTTTGAGGACTTTAAGACCAAGATGATGGAGTACACCCTGTTGACCTGACGTGGCCCGAGGACAAGCTGTAAGATTGTGTTGGGGGCCTGTTGGCAGGGGTATTGGGTAAGTGAGTTGCGCAACACCGCAGAGGCTGTGCAAGCTCACAGTCCATCGTGAAGGACCATAACAATATGATATATGGAAGAATAACCGTTTTTGGAATTATTTATGCAATTTTGTATCGGTTGACCACATTTTGTGGATATAGGTCACTAGTTTGTTAGAAGTTAGTTAGAAGTGGACCTTGGATGTAAAGGCACAAGCCTATATATAGAGCTAGAGTTGCAATAGTAGATATAATTTTTGAGCAACATATGCTTTAGAGAGATACTTCTGATAAGAACAGAGAGAGATAATTATGGGGAAGAACTTGTATTTTTGGGTATGTTTTTGCATCCGTGTCTATTGTGAGTAGGTTTTTGGCTTTGTCTGTGTTGATTTGTTTTCAGTCTCCTGTTGTGGACATGTACTACATATTGTGAATCTATCTTGCGGAAGTAATATGACATGATGGATGTTTCCTTAAAGTGATTTTTGTCTCTTATCCTCTTTCCTGTTTTTATGATCTGCAATGATAATGATGGATGTTTATGGTTATATGAATGATTGATTACTGCTGCGATGAATGAAGTAATGCAATCCATTGGTTATCTACTAGTTATACTAATCAATCTGTGATGAATGATGCGATTCCAATTATGAAGTAATTGTTGATTATGAAGTGAATTTGTTGATGCCATGCTCTCCGTTCCTACTGTCAGAAAATTGGTTTCGACAGCTTTCCCTCGATGCCTCAGGTGAGAATTCATCCTCTCTACGGGTGTTGCAGGGAAGGGTCAAACTTGTCTGGGCCTGTGCTCAGGGATATCACATTGGTTGGGTGTCGACAGAGTGGGAATCCCTGTCGACGAGGCTTTGTTGGTGGGTTGTGCCAACAACACATAAAAATATGTCCATTTTACCATTTATTCTTTCATGCATAAATCTTAATGATTTTTTACCCAGGTTAGCGGAGTTCACAAGTTTATCTTCCAACCTTTTGTTTATTTAGCTAAAAAATCATTGAGGTACTGATATTTCTACCCACTCTTTCCCACAAAGGTAAAACAACAACTTAGTGAAACATAGTAGTGGCTTAAACTCGAAAAGCGAGGAATCTTTGAGGCACCGTAAAACTTTGGTTTGGACCTAGGACCCTGGAAATATTTCTACACAATGGTGCTGACCCTAAGAAGCATTGCAGGTAATGCATCCTCACGTATACACAGGTTGAGGAGAGGACAGCCAAAGGCTTTGGAGGGTAACAATGTTTAGGGTGTAAGTCCGCCATGAGTTTCTTCTTTTCCGTATACTCATCCCCTAAACTGCATGACCGGAGACTCACACAGGCCACGAAGCACCAATCCCGTTGGGACCTTAGTACTGAGTCTCCAGGGTTTCTAACAATCACAACATCATTTGGGATAAGAACCAAAACTGCGTAGCAAAATTTAAGTAAAAACTCCATGAAGGATGGGCTAGCAGGATGGAGGGTTTGTGAAACCTCTACGCCTTCTCAAAAATGCATTCTAGGGAACAAAAGAGGCCTCCAGGCTAAGGATATATTCAAAACATTCTTTAGTTGACTTTATCCACCTACCCATTGTAACGAAAAAATACCCTAAGGGATGTGTATTTTCTTCTATCAGGAAAGGGCTGTGGAAAAGAGAAAGGAAAGGCTAACTGCATTAAAACTCATTAAAAACCTAAACCTCTACCACACACACACACACACACATATAACTTTTAAAACCATAAAAGAATCAACAAGACAAAGTACAGTTTCAAGTATCTACCTATCAAGAAGTGAATACAGTGCTGGGCTAAGTACAAGCTCCAGATGTCCTTTGGCGATTGGATGCTCTCAAAACAGCGTTTGCGGTAAAAAAAAAATCAAAATCAGCGCAGTATATATATATATATATATATATATATATATATATCGAAAAAACTGTCATTAATACGGTGGTTGAAAAGCATTTAATGTTGTGGGGTCAAACACCGTTTGGCGCGAACTCGAAAACTTACCGTGTAACGCCAACACTTGTCCTCATCTTTATCCAAGTTTTTTTCGATACATCGACGATGAAAAGCAAGTTTTTCCATGACAATGTCGAAAAAAAAAGATGAGTTCCTTAGACAGTGTCAGAAGAATTCATGGAAAACCCCCGATCGATTTAAGTTATTGGCAAAACTTAAAGAAATATTCCGATGGTTTTAGTGTGTCAACGATGTTCTAGAAAATCTTTGAACAATTGGCCGCAAAAAAACTTGGCAACAACTGTTAATCTCCTCGATCGAATCAGAATGAACTCGCAAGTAAATCGCGACCGTATCGACAAAATTCACTGAGTTCTTTCAATACGTCGGTAAAACTTGCTGGGTTGATCCGATACGTCGACAAAACTTAATAAAACCTTCCAATAGATTTAACTTGTCAGCAAAACTTGCTGAAATCCTTCGATAGATTTAACTTGGTGGAAAGCTAGAAAAAAATCCAAGCACTTGGAAGAAAAAACAACCTTGACAACAATTGTTAATTTCCTTAATCGAATCATAATCAACTCGGAAGTAACTCGCGACTGTGTCGGGAAAAGTCTGTGAGTTATTCCTATACGTCGAAAAAACTTGCCAAGTTGATCCCATGCGTCAGTAAAACCTAGTGAGTTGCTCCGATGTATTGACAAAGATGGTTGAGTTGATTCGATGTGTCGGCAGAAGTCGCTGAGTTCTTCCGATACGTCAAAAGAAAAACCTGAGTTGTAACTTAGCAAAAATATTTCTTTCTCAACTTCTGGAAAAAATTAATTGTTAGGATGAACTCTTATAAGAAATAAAAACTTGTATAAGGAAGCTTAAAATCAAAACATAAGGAGGGGCCCTAAAATGTAACAAATTTTGTGGAAGCAGTTACAGTAGCAACAATTGGCGACTAGCTCGTGAACACAGATCTTGATAAAACCATTTTTGAAAAAAAAGACCGCTACATGGTAGTTGATTAAAGATATACAACAATTTGTTAAATGCATTCTTCAATATTATTTAAGAAGCTAGACTTATCCAGGGATGTAAAAGTTTGCGCATCACATCGATTTTAGTCTTTTGGGAGTAGGGTAACCAGGATTAAAAGTCTTGATAACTCTCTTGGGGGAAAAATATGAGATTCATTTTACCTCTGTCTTTTGGTCGCCACTGGATATGACGCCACATGATTGTAAACAAGGTTAGACATATATATTCGTTTGTTCCTTATTCTGTTATGAATAATATAATAATAATAATAATAAACATCATCATATATATATA
>LPNX010959462.1:114165-190912 GCA_001517045.1 Pseudotsuga menziesii
GACACCCTTTAAACAATTATATATACAAGAAAGTATATCTTCTAAAGTATAATATCTATTTTACCAACTCATGTATTATTTGTATTTTAGAAAGTGGAAGTTCGAGAAGTTACAGTAAACGGATTTTTACTGTTACACATTCCCATGCTTGTTAGCATTCTTTTGATGCTTTCTATTTTAATGACATTTTTCCTTTTGAGTCTTCCTTTATTGATTCTTCTACTTTGATAAATTTTCATGAGGTTCTTCCAGAAATTGAACCCAAGTCATAGATCAATTACACTCACAAAATTACTAATCAAACATGCAAAATTCACACAAAAGGAGACTGGAATTGGAGCATAACTTAGTCCTGTATTGAATAAGTGTACATTATCCAACCATATGAAGTAATAGGCTTCTCAAATATATAATTACATGAGATATTCAAAAGCACTAGGTTTCTATTCGAATTGGTAAAAAAGCAGGCTTACTAAATCTAGTCAAAACCCCCATAGGTGCAAGAAAAGCTTTCCAAATCTATGAAGATGCTCACGAATAGGCTAAAGAAAGTGGGACAGATGATAAGTGATGGAAAGAAAACTCATTCATGCTTTTATTTGGAGAAAAGGAAGGAGTATGGCATGGGAAAAAAACAAGGCAAGTTCTCCTAGACTAACTTTTCCTTTATGCCTTAAAACTGTTGTAAAGCAAGGCAACTTTATGAAAAAGCAGAATTGCGGTTTTAGGAACCGGGAATAAAAGGAGACTTGCTAAAATAGTTTCCAGGATGATTCCAAAGTGCTCCATGACCCAGTTTAGCAAGTATTGACTTCTAGATGCATGTGGAAGCCAACTAGCATAGAGAGGAATCTAGGAATAAGACAAAAAAGATTAATTAATGTCAAATATGGGTAACTATGGGTTGATTATTCTAACACCCCCCATTAAGACTTAATCTGTGAGTAAATATCAGAAAATTATAGGGCCTAGCAACTAGGCTTAGTCACCCTTTACACATTGCATGTCCATACAACCAAGGAAAGAGGCAAAAACCCAGTGGGAAAAATCCACCCTTAAACATGGACAAGATTTTTTTTTTTGAAAATATTGTCATCAATCATGCTTCACCACATGGTCAACTATCCCCATCAGTGATTTGATATTACTGAAGGTCTTCTCACAAAACAATTTGGTGAAGATGCCTGCTACTTGCTCTGAAGATGCACAGTAGAGTAGAGCAGTGGTACCATCATGCACAAGCTCCCTGCTGTAGTGCATATGGATCTCAATGTGATTGGTTCTCTGTATTTGAAATGGATCAGTGGAGATTTGAATGGTGCTTTTATTTTCACAATATATGACTGTTTAAAAATCTGATTCGAAATCACATTCTCCAAGTATTACCTGCAACCATAAACATTGAGTAGTTGCATTCACAACTCCTCTATACGCTGCCTCTGTAGATGAGAGTGCTATGGCACTCTGCTTCTTACTTGACCAGCTGATTGGTCCTTCTGCAAGAATGAACACATATCCTGAAGTATACTTTTAATCTGTGTTTTCACCTTCCCAATCATTGTTAGTAAATCCAACTAGCTCTAAGTCAGATTTTGCTTTATAGAAAATCCCATGAGTCCTTTTTCCCTGAACAAAATTTAGGATCCTCTTGGATGCTCTCCAATGGATCTCATGAGGCTGATCCATGTATCTATAAGCCACACTAACTGGATAAGATAAGTCAGGTTGAGTATGTGTAAGATAAAGCAAACACCCAATCAACTGCCTATACAGTGTGTTATTTACCATAGGAGAAGAACTTGCTTTCTCAAGCTTAACTCATGAAAGGAATGGAGTCTTGCTTGGCTAGCAATATTTCATACTGAACTTGGTGAGAGAATTTGAAGCATACTTGGACTGATGAACTTTGATTCCATGTCGGGATTGAGCAATTTTGAGACCCAAGAATTGGCTCAACAACCCCAAATATGTCATGGAAAATGCATGGTTCATTGCATCCTTTAAGGAGGAAATATCTTCCTTTAAACTTCTTGTAATTGGTAGGTCATCCAAATAAATAACAATAATCATTAAAGAACCATGAATCAGCTTCAAATAAACATTAGGATCAGACTTGCATCGAACAAAACTCAGTGACAACAGAAAGCCATCAATCTTGGGATACCAAGCCCTGGGGGCTTGCTGGAGCCTATACAATGATTTCTTTAAGCTACACACTAACTATGGATTAGAAAAAAACCCTTCAAGTTGCTGCATATAAATCTCTTCATTAATATCTCCATTTAGAAAAGCACACTTCACATCCATGTGATGTACTTCCCATTACTTCAAAGCTGCAATGGCCAGAGCTAGCCTTATGGAGTCCATCTTTTCCACTGGTGCAAAGGTATCATTGTAATCAATACAATGTAATTGTGAGTACCCATTTGATACCAATATTTCCTTATATTTCAAAGGTGAACCATCAATAACAAACTTAGTTTTGAAGACCCACTTACACTTTACTAGCTTTCTCCATGGGGGGAGATCAACCAGTTCCCATGTGTTGTTCTTCTGGAGCGAACTGAATTATTTTTTCATGGATGTATTCCATATTGGATAATCTGCTGAATATTCATATGTCGGAGGATCAGATTCAACCATCAAATAACACTTCTCAGGAAAGATTGGATCTTTCACACAAAGGGCACTCTCAAATTGAGATCTAGTCCTCCTAGTGTCACTAGGATTTCCAGCTAGTTCCCCAGCTGCATGAATGGTCCTTTCTACCCATTTTGGTATTGTAGGGCTGTTAGGATCTGAAATTAAATCATAATTATCTGACATATCAGAATCAACAAACTCATTAGTCTCTTCACTTACAATCAAAGGTTGTGGTGATGAAGAGGACTCTCCAACTTCAACTGCTGCTAAAGGTTCTTTTTCAAACTGAACACTTCTTTCAATGAAATATTTGTTTGTGATCAAGTTGATCAGATTGTACCTTTTTGAATATTTATAATACCCAAAAAATAGGCACTCTTGGCTTTAGGGTTGGAAATCCTCCTCTTTTCAGTTGGAATTCTAGCCCAAGCCTTTTAGCCAAAAATCCTGAAATGGGTCACATCTAGATTGTGTCCACTCCAAGCTTAGAAATGAGTAATACCATCAAGCTGCTTATGTGGCACCCTGTTATATATATAGAATGCATATTTTATAGCCTTGGCCCAAAACTTTGATGGCAAAGTTTTAGCCTCCATCATGCAAGTTGCCATCTCCTTCAGTGACCTGTTCTTTCTCTCAGCAACACCATTTTGTTGTGGTGTGTAGGGAATAGAATGCTGCATCTGGATACCTGGATATTTTCAATATTGGATGAAATCAAATTTGACATACTCACCACCATTGTCATATCTGAGGATCTGAGTCTCCTCCTAGACTGGTTTCAACCAAGGCTCGAAAGACCTTGAAGAGGTAAAAAACTTCAGACTTGTGCTTTAGGAAATAGACCCAACAATACCTAGAAAATTCATCTATGAAGGTGAGTGCATATTTGGCTTGAATCATGGAAATATGAGGAAATGGACCAAAAATGTCACTGAAGGGGAGCATAGGTTCTCTCATGACTAGCTCTCTCATACTTGTGCTCTGGGTGTTTTTCTAGGATACAACCTTGACAGACTCCTTTAGAAAACTTTATCTTTGTTAACCCTATGACCATATATTTATCACTCAAATAAAAAATATACTTATAATCAAGATGGCCAAATCTTTCATGCCAAATATTGATTGCTTCATTAGCATGAGTAAGAAGAGCAGAGGGATTTGAGTAGGGTAGAAAATGGGAAAACCTGTATACCTTTGAAGTGTGATCAACAACACCTTTTGTTCTGACTTTACCATTCGAAATCTTTGTGATTTCAACTTCATTGGGGGAGAATATGTGTAATATCCCAAACTAATATTTTTCTATTTATGTGTATACTGTAGATGGCTAATAGACTTATTCCTTAATCAAATAGGAAAGAAAACCCCAAACTTTGCATGCATGCAGTTGCATGCAAATATGTGGCCTAGAAAAATACTGAGATGCTATAAAATAGGAGAAATCAATGCATGTACATACCAGTATATAGATCAGCTGATGGTGAAGAGACTGGTCCCAACATGCAAGGATTTTGCTGGAGGAATAAGGAGATACACCAAATCGTCCTCCACAGGCGAATGCGCCCTCCTCTCAAACTGTATAAGCTCTAGAATAATAAATAAGTTGTTGCTGGAAGCCCAAATGATGTGCACTAGGGTTATAATACCCCTCTGATGATGATGGAAGTAACATGCGGAAGAAACAAAGGTACACTAGCACAAAACATGAAGGCCTCCTCAAGTCAATTCGCCCAAGCAGATTAGCGCCTCCAGAAAAGGGGAGCACTGACGATATCTTGCTTGATACTCAAGGTGAACGTCCCTCCTTCCAGGGGAAGGGTAATGGAGGTTCTCTGGAATGAATGGAAGTAACATGAAAAAGTTCTGAACCCTGTAGGTAGGAAAATGAATTGCTTTGTCCTTGATCACGGTGACACGGTGTGATGGTGAAATCCTCTGGCTGGATGAATAATCAACCTCCTGGAATAACTGCTGAATGTAACCTGATGATGAACTAGTGCTGAACTTGGATGATCCAACCTGATGATGAACTAGGGAAGACAATTTTCATTGCTGAAATACACCAGTTAGTTGAGCATGCGCTCAACCCCAACTTAGCTCGCCAAGCTCTCCAATCCGACTCCACAAATCAATATTCACATAAGTAACTTCTCCATTCACTTTATCTTAATTTTATAACTTTCAATTGTGAAAACCTTAACTTTTGACCTAATTAGGGCACTTTAACTTCTAATTTGTAGTTGACTTGCATGCATGCACATGGAGACTTAATCGGGTGCATGCATCATTAAATAATGCTCATATGTCATGCATGAAGGTGGCCCTCTTCGACCCAATGGTGATATAATATTGATGCCCTAGATTTTCTGTAGATGGCATCAGTCTTCAGCTGATTCCCTAACTATCAGTACCTGCTCGAACCCACAGGAATCACATAGGTTAGCGGGTTGGTCCTCAATGCCTAAGCAGAAGAAGACATTACAGTCCTCCCCACTTGAATTTTCTTTTCCTCAAGCAATTGTAAAGCTGGGTGCTGTAATACCTGAGTCTACCTCCCAAGAGCCCTCCTCTATGGGTAGACATTTCCATTGAACCAAGTAGTCTCTAATGATTCAATTCCTCAGTTTCTGCTCTCGCACCTCTAGGATGCGCTCTGGAATCAGAATCAGTTGCCCCTCATCATCAAGGGGGGGGGGCAGATCTCAAATTCCCTATCTGGAGGTCGGCCTATTGGATAGTCTCTGAATACTGATGGATGTTATGTGGCATTATATGGTGGTTTCCTGAAGGTAACAAAACACTCTGATGCTCCCTCAATATCTCCCTATCGGAGTACTATCTCCATCCTGTGTGATGTCACTGCTGTGGGAGGGTAGGTATTCATCCCTCTCAATACTACCTTCTATCCCTCTGCTCCTGTGAGCTCCATCTCCATGGTCTGGTAGTTTGTGGAATACTTCCCTAGGGAATACATCCACTGAACTCCTAATACCACCTTCATTCAGTTACATCCACCACATAGAATGTCTCTATCACGGTATAATTCCCAAGTGTTATTGTTAATTGAGGAATCCTCTGACTACACTCCATGGTGTGACTTGATGCAAATACTGAAAATCCATCAAAACTCTCAGTCTGAATGTCTCTCCTTTTAACCCATGCAACATCAATAAATTTGTGGGATGCCCCACCATCTATCAGCACTCCCACTCTGTGGCCCTGTATGGTACCTCTGATCTGGAGAGTGTGGAATATAGGAATCCCTGTCATGGTAGCAATGGTACCTCCTAAGGGCAGCCAAAATGTCTCTAGTGTCTCTCTCTACTCCTGATCCTGATCATCATCATCCTCCCCATGGTCGGAATAGGCCTCTATGTAGTAAGCCTTTCCCTTCCCTGAACATCTGTGACCTGGTACCCATGGTTCCTGGCAAGTGAAACATAACTTTTTTATTCTAAGGTCCTATTGGGTATCATTGTCCATCCATTCTTTCTTTCACCATTCTTTCTGGATGAGTTTCCTCTCTTCATCTTCAATAGGGAAATTGGTTTTGGGAGGAAGCCTAATTTTGGGCACTGCATCCTATAAATCTCTAGTCTATCTGATGGCATCTCCTAGGGTGGTGGGCCTATAAGACTTGACCCATCCCCGTAAGGGTTCAGTGAGAGCCTCAGTGAACAACATAATCAACCTTCTCTCTGATCTATCTGTCACCATGACTGCTATCCTCTGAAACTTAGAAATAAATGCATCTACACTACCTATCTGCTTGAGCTGTGCCATCTCTCTAAAATGTACCTCCGGATCCTTTCGATCAAACCGCTCAATGAGCCTTTGTGTAAAATCTGGGTACGAGGTGAATGTGGTGTGACCCAGTGTCACTAACCCGTGTTACCACCACTCATGTGCTTCTCCGTCCAAATGTAAGGTAGCCAATTTAATGGCATTTGTCTCAATCATGGGGTTGAGATGGAAGTATGTATCCAACTTCTGCACCCAATTCCTAGCCGGGCCACCCCGGGTGCCCTCAAAGGTAGGGATATTCAGTTTCCCTACGGTGGGCTGTAACTCATAGTTCTGGGTGAATGGCCTATTGTAAACTTTGGGTTTGTTCTTACTTTTAAAGTGGTAGAATTCAGTGAAGGTCATGGCTGAATGGAAGTCCTCTCCTAAAGCCCTATATTCTCTCAGATAGGCACTCATGGGTTCTTCTGGTTCTGCTTGTGCTAGAGGCACTGCAGCTGGACTATCTAAGAATTGAGGCATGCTAGGTCGAAAAGGCTTGTATATATGGGGATGGATTTGCATGTTGGTATGTAAGTGTTCCCTACTACTTATGGTGGATACCCTATCACTATTGGGAAATAAGGGACTGTGTGGGGTGAGTCCATTCTTCTCAGTCATTTGCCTGAAGGTACTCATCATTTCCTTTTGCCCAGTAGTGAGTTCTTTTATGGCTGATATGAGACTATTGAAAGTTGTTCTACCATCATCGGCCATTGTTTCTTTTCCCTTTCTTGACTGATACTCTTTGTCCCCCAAATCTATGTCCTCTAACTCCTCTTCTCTGTCTCTACACCTCAGTCTCTGGTGAGTAATGTTTTATGGGCCCTATGAATTCATCTATAATTTTGCATGCCCACAACTGGCAAGAAAAATAGCTCTGATACCATTGTAATATCCCAAACTGATATTTTTCTGTTTGTGTGTATACTGTATATGGATAATAGACTTATTCCTTAATCAAATAGGAAAGCAAACCCCAAACTTTGCATGCATGCAGTTGCATACAAATATGTGCCCTAGAAAAATACTGAGATGCTATAAAATAGGAGAACTCAATGCATGTACAAACCGGTATATAGATCAGCTGATGGTGAAGAGACTGGTCCCAACATGCAAGGATTCTACTGGAGGGATAAGTAGATACACCAAATTGTCCTCCACAGGTGAATGCACCCTCCTCTCAAACTGTATAAGCTCCAGAATAATAAATAAGATGCTGTTGGAAGCCCAGATGATGTGGAATAGGGTTATAACACCCCTCTGATGATGATGGAAGTAACATGTGGAAGAAACAAAGGCACACTAGCCCAAAATGTGAAGGCCTCCTCAAATCAATTTTCCCATGCATATTAGTGCCTCCAAAAAAGGGGAGCACTGATGATATCTTGCTTGATACTCAAGCTGAACGACCCTTCTTCTAGGGGAAGGGTAATGGAGGTGCTTCGGAATGAATGGAAGTAACATGCAGAATTTTTGAACCCTGTAGGTAGGAAAACGAATTGCTTTGTCCTTGATCACGGTGACACGGTGTGATGGTGAAGCCCTCTGGCTGGATGAATAATCAACCTCCCAGAATAATTATTGAATGTAACCTGAGGATGTACTAGTGCTGAACCTGGATGATCCAACCTGATGATGAACTAGGGAAGATATATTTCAATGCCAAAATATAGCAGTTAGTTGAGCATGCGCTCAACCCCAACTTAGCTCGCCCATCTCTCCAATCCAACTCCATAATTCAATAATCACATAAGTAACTTCTCCATTCACTTTATCTTTCTTTTATAACTTTCAACTGCAAAAACCCTAACTTTTTACCTAATTAGGTCACTTTAACTTCTAATTTGTAGTTGACTTGCATGCATGCGCATGGAGACGTAATTGGGTGCATGCATCATTAAATAATGCTCAGATTCCATGCATGCAGGTAGCCTTTGGCTCTGGTGGCCCTCTTCGACCCAATG
This sequence comes from Pseudotsuga menziesii, assembly GCA_001517045.1. Classification (NCBI taxonomy): domain Eukaryota; kingdom Viridiplantae; phylum Streptophyta; class Pinopsida; order Pinales; family Pinaceae; genus Pseudotsuga; species Pseudotsuga menziesii. The sequence goes on from LPNX010959462.1 coordinate 122,562, forward strand.
GTGATATAATATTGATTCCCTAGATTATCTGTAGATGGCATCAATCTTCAGCTGATTCCCTAATTGTTAGTACCTGCTCTAACCCACATGAATCACATAGGTTAGCGGGTTGGTCCTCAATGCCTAAGCAGAAGAGGACATTACAAGATGAATTTATTTGGAGACCTCATGTGAGTCATTTGATACACTGACAAGATATTAGAGGCATTACATGGAACATAAAACACATTATTGAACTTACCATGGTCAAGATCAATCCTTCCCTTTCCCATACTTTCATTCAGAGAGTTATCTCCCAAAAATATTGGTGGATCTTTCGACATGTCAAGAGAGGAGAAGATATCCCTTGCTGAAACCATATGTTTGGAAGCTCCAGAATCAATGATGAAGCTAGGTGAGCATGAGGTGCCAACAACCAAGGCATGTACTCTCTCCTTGTCTTCTGAATTTGATCCTCCTTCCCTCTTCTTTGAGCTATCAGGAAGGGAGATGTTGTTCTTCTCCAGGATTTGGGTCAACATGTCAATTTGATTTTTCATACAAGAGCTCGCAGGATGATAGCTCTTACTGGAGTATGCACACTTGCTCATTTATCCTTTGTTCTTCTTCTTCTGGAAGTTCTTCTTGGAGCCTGAGGGCTCCTCTTAAGACTTTGACTTGTCTCTCTTTTGCTCAGGTGGATTTTTAGCTTTTTTCTTGCTTTTTGAATCCACCTTTGAATCTCTAGCAACCAAATCTTGGTCTTTGGAAGGTTTGATGGTTCCCATCGTCACCAATTTATCTTGCTCGTTGGTGAGGGATTCCATGAACTCAACAAGATTAGGCATCTTCCAGGTTCGAGCTATCAATTTAGTGGCATGAAAGGTAAAAAAACACTGAATAGTCGGGACCAATCTTAGAGAGTATGGTTAGGACTAGTATCTCTTCCTTCTTTTTGATCCCACATTATTTTAACTACAAAATAAGGGCCTTAAACTTGGTAAAATAAAGTTGCAATGATTCGAAGCTACTGGGACTCAAGGAGATCAACTCATTCTCGATTTGATGTCCTCTCATGTCATATGTCTTTCCAAAAATCTCTTCAATATTCTCCCACACCTCATTAGGAGATGTCAATGAATCAAGATGAAAGAGGAGGTCTTTTGAAATGCTAAAGCACAAAAGACCATAGGCCTCATCCCTCCTGTTGTGCCATTTGATTTTCTCTGCAGCTTCATTGGGCTCTACCTCAGTAGTCATGGCAAACCTATAGATACCTTTCTCTCTCAAAAATATCTCCATCTCAGCTTTCCATTCGAATAAATTGAATGGAGTCAAGATGATCCTTTGAGATTGGTCCATATCTCAGCTCCCGTGCCCTTCAGTCAGCAGATGCGCTCCGAGTCAGTGATGTCAAACCTGCAACAACAATTTGAAAGGTGAGAAATAAATCTACAAAGGATCTGATACCATGTGAAAATTTAACCCAAGTGATAGATCAATTACACTCACAAAATTGCTAATCAAACATGCAAAATTCACACAAAAGGAGCCTGAAATTAGAGCATAGATTAATCCTGTATTGAATAAGTGTACATTATCCAACCATATGAAGTAATAGGCTGCTCAAATATATAATTACATGAGATATTCTAAAGCACTAGGTTGCTATTCGAATTGGTAAAAAAGCAGGCTTACTAAATCTAGTCAAATCCCCCATAGGTGCAAGAAAAGCTTTCCAAATCTATGAAGATGCTCATGAATAGGATCAAGAAATTGGGAAAGATGATAAGTGATGGAAATAAAACTCATTCATGCTTTTGTTTGTAGAAAAGGAAGGAGGATGATGTGGGCAAAAAACAACGCAAGTTCTCATAGACTAGCTTTTCCTTTATGTGTTAAAATTGTTGTAAAGAAAGTAGTCTTTCAGAAAAAGAAGAAATACGCTTTTGGGAAACAGGAATAAAAGAAGAATTTCTAAAATAGTTTTCAGGATGATTCCAAAGCACTCCATGACCCATTTTAGAAAGTATTGACTTCTAGGTGCATGTGGAAGCCAACTAGCATAGAGAGGAATCTAGGAATCTAGGAATAAGACAAAAATGATTGATTAATGTCAAATATGGGTAACTATGGGTTGATTATTCTAACAATAATGTCCTTTTGTGTGAGTGATCAGCTTGTTTCAAGCTCACAGATGAAGAAGAACCTCTCTAAGCAAACTTTTTTACTATGTTGTTTTTCTTTCAACATATCTTCTTAGATGTATACTGTTTGTATTGGAATTTCTTGTCCACCTTCTTATTTTTTATTGTAATAAGGCTTGAATGGATTTCTATATGAAGTATCTCCCTTGTCCTTTTCCAAGTATACTATCTTATTTGATAACTTCTGAACCATCTTGAGGACATTCTCCAACTCGTTTGGGTGCTCTTCCTTGGGTCTGGTTAACAACAAAGGTTTTTTACCGGCTGCTAGCTTTACTTCTAGTTTTGAAGTGTGATTTTCTATATTATTAAGATAGGATTCCACCTGTTAGCATTGGAATTGATCCAAAGGTTGCGGAAGGCCTACTCCCAGGTAACAACAGAACCACTTTCGAAGAGAGAACTGGCCTTCTTCTCTTTCGAGAGGGATCTCTCACCAAATATTAACAATGCTAGATATGTACAAGTGAAAATATAAATTGTTTGTAAAATTGGTTGAAACAAGACATAGAACCATTGGGCGATGGAGTCAAGAAGTGTAATAGAAATGAACAAAACTTATGCAGACGATTTTAAGACAGAGGCAAGATAGCCATTCAGTCACAGTCAAAGTATAATTGTCTGGTGGAAAAGAAGAACATGAACAGACCATCAAGACAGAGCATTGGAAAATGAATTCTGTATTAACTTTAGAAGAAAGCTTGGGTGAATATCTGAAACAATAGAAGGAGCATAGCACATATGAATTCCAGACTGTTATACACTTATTTCAGACATGAAAGAAAACATAATGGAAGAGATAAACTGGAAAAACATTCACATGAGAAAGGAAGCAATAGACTGTAATACAAACAACACATGAATCCCTGTGTAAAATGCCAACCTCGGCTTTGCAAATTTATTAAAATAATCTTGAAATCATACATTGCAAAATTACATCGGTTCCAACCCCTTTTCCTTCTTCAGGAGATACATTTATAGCATTTTGGGCTTCCTAAACTGACATTCGGGAATCAAAATTTGTTACAACTGAAAAACAACTTCTAACAAACTCGTAGGTGACAAATCTGCCACGATTTACATAAACCTAAAAAATGAAATATGTATTACAAGAGAAAATATGCACAAAAGTCTTCTATGCTTCCATTTGGCGAGTGATAGCTGTACAATGTTTCGGGATAGGTGACCATTGGAAAGGGCATGCACATAGAGATAAATTCTCGCCTACTATCATTGCCACTTTTATGGATGCGTTTTGAATTTGGATGACCTGTATTGCTGAATGGCTCTCCATAGGTCAGGACTAGGTAGAGTCGCAACTGCCATGTCGAATGCTTGCGCTTTGAGCTCCATTGTTTTTGGGTACGAAGTCTTAGGGACTTCGGCACAAGTGGATTTAAAATCAAACAACAATTCAAATTCACTGGGCAGCTTATCAAAAATGATCTTTCCTGACAATGATTGTTGAATGTCTCCAAACTTGCTGTTGTCTAATCGACACTAAATGAGACACTCTCAATACTCCTTTTGGGACGATAAAGGACCCTTTTCTTCCCAGAAGAAAGGGATCCTTCTGTCTACCAGCGGTTTGAATAACCTGATAACCTCCTTGAATTTGTGTTCAATAACCTCTATTTTGGATTGTACCATCTCCAACATCCTGTGCTTAGCAATTACCTTTCTAGCCTCGGAGACAACAACAACCCTGTTTTGGATACCATACTGATTAGCGAAATCATTTGACAAGGAGCTTAGGAAAGCAACGACATTTTCTGCTATTGCCATAGGTCTTTTCTGCATTTCCCCTAATACTATCAGGACCTTTTTCTCGGCCTCTATCATAGCGTTTTCCTAGTCTTCAATGAAATCTATATAAGGTTGGAACTTTTCAGCCTCTATAATGATCTGATCCCAGATCAAATTTCTAGCGCCTTGCACGGCAAGTTTACTGACCACTTGTTGGCTTAACTTGGCATTTTGTTGAATCAGTCCTTGGCATTTCTCTTCCATGTTTTCCTTTCCTTGTCTCTCCGATATGCTGCTTTAACTTAACAAGCTCTGTATCTTTCAGGTCTATCTGGGACATTGCTCTAGAAAGAGAACCGATGTTTATCTCTCTAGATACACCTATAGATTGAATTACACTCTCAACACTCCTTCCTTGAAGCTCCCTTTCTTTTATTAATAATATGGCTTTTAATTCCGCTTCACTTTTCTTCAAAAGACGGATGTCTGCTCCCCACTTCCTTTCGTTTTATTTGAGCTTTAGCAGCTTGGATTTGCAGTCGGTAAGCTCAGCGTTCAATGTCTCTTCCTCTTTTTCGAAATCAGCCAATTCTTCTATCTGGGCAAATTGGGTAGCAAGGATTTTCAACTTCTTTTTTAGTGTCTGGATCTCTTTTTCCTTATCATCGAGCAATTTTTGGGCTAAGACTCCCTTATGTGCTGGTCCCTCTATTTGCATTGCTTCTTTTTGAAAATTCTTGATTTGGGCCTTGAGGGCTTTGTTCTCCACTCTTACCTTTCTCAAAAGATTCAAAGTCTTTGTTTTACTTTCCTCCATCTTGGATATCTGTATGGTGGCCTTAAGCAGTCTAGCATTCAAGATGTCCCCGGTTTCTTTGTTGAGGTGCATTATGTTAGTAGTGGGAACCTTTGTGAGGTTCACACTAACCTCTGACACCTTATTTCCCGTTGCTAAGGCTAAACTAAGGGTGTTAGTGGCATGATCCCTTACTGTCTTTAATGACACATTTGGGTAAGGAAACTGCGTTGCCTCGTTGTATAGCTTTGATGTCTCTTTGAAATTTTTATCAGCCCTCTCTTGGTAAGGGCCTAGCCATTCTTCTTTGGATGCATGCCTATTTGGAGTCTACCCGTCAAATACATATTCTTGGATTTGTATTCTGGCTACCTCAGGCTCTTCTTGTTTCTGTTTTTTCTCCATATTCTTCTTCTTCATCTGTCCCTTTGTATTTCCCTTTTTAGCTTGCACTAGCTGTTGCCCTTGTTCTATTTTCTGCCTTTTGGGCATGCTGGATGTGTCCACCTCTTCAGTATCCATTGGCTTTGGACCCCCTCTTTTGACTGAACTCACTGAATAACTGACCAATGATGAGACCTCCCCTGCTATTGCAACTATTTTAGCCAATTCTCTTTGGGGAGAAGCTATTCCTGGTAGGTGTGAGCCAATGCTTCGTTCTATGCTGGTGTCCATCGGGGCAGGATTAGGGAAATCATCATAGTTTGCTGTTTCTCTGAGTCCGAGTATCTCAGTGTGTTAAAAATTATTGCACTTGTGAGCCTTCCTTCTTTTGGAAATTATTTGATGAGGGTCATAGTTTACCGCTTGTCCCAGAGAAAATCCGATGCCCCTGAGCAAGTTGGTAACCAGTGGCAAAGCAGCTCTGCTCCTGACCAGTGGCAAAGGAGCAGAGCAGAGGAGTCAGGAGCTCTGCTCTGCTCTTGACTATGTATTGTCCCACTTCCTAGTGAAAAACCAAATTTGAGCTCTTTTTATAGCTCAAGGAGTGCTCTTCCTCAACAGTGAGTCTTTGCTGGATCAATTCTATGGAGAAGACCCTGGCGGTTAGAAAAGCTGGCATAATTTAGGGTTGATGCACAAATCTATACATTCTTATTGTCATTCTGAATTCTGTCAGGAACCAGTCCCCTATCTTCTTGCTATTTGAAAACTGTAGAATTTGTCTCATCTCAGGAAACACCCTAGGTAACCTTTCTTGAAAGAAAAGGTCGTATATTTCGGCCATCAATTGGTTCATGAACTTACAATAGTCCATGGCCATATCAATAGTGATTTCCAATTCAGGTACTTGTAGGTCTTCTTTGTTATAAGCTATAAGCATCCTCAACAAAAAGGACTCGAATCTGAACACTTTAGTGCCGTGGAAATTCGCTAACTGAGAACGGATGTTCTCGGTTAGGAATTGATCAAAAATAAGACAACAAGATTGATAAGATTGCCCGGGAAATTCAGGTTTGGTTGGACAAGTACTCAAGATGAACAATAGACTCAACAATGACTCTGGGACATAAGCATCGGTATCTAGACCTAAAAACTGACTGGCCAGGGATATACACCACTGAGTTTCTTCATTGAATTGGCTAAGGTCGATAGGGTATGATAGGTCGATGGGTTCACCACTGAGTTTCGAATAGGCCTTCAAGAAGGTTTCTCTACTTTTGTCAGTATATTCTCTGAAGCAACGTATAATATTTTCCTCTTGGTAGTTTTGGGATACATGGAAAAAATCGTCCAGGATGTGCAGGGTTTTGCGGATGACGGAATCCTGGACTAAACAAAGGATTTTGGACTTTGAATTATTAATAATGACTCCTTCGATGACATAGAAATTGTCTGCACACCATTCGACAAACTCAGGGCAATGGGGGGTTTGGCCAACAGAGAAGAAATGGAAGAAGGATTTAAAAACACCGCATGTATCTCTATCTTGGTCCTTAAGGATTTCCAATTTACCTCTGGTGGTTTCAATGGCTTCTCCCACCAAGATGGTATCGAAAATTTTGGCATTCTCATCTATGAGACTTTCTTCCGCCCTCCGACATGTGACTTCGGGTTCTGTATCATCTCTCACCCCTACCACTTCTACTGCTCCTATCAAATCCATTTTCAAATAGCACTGAGGAGGTAATCAAGGGCCTAGCTTACTTTTTAGCACAGTCTCCTGGTTTGTCCCTGTTGGCACTTTGTATGCAGTTGGGTATTCGGCGGCTTTGAGGCTTCGAAAAAGAAAAACCTTTCCAATTTCACGTGGATCCTTTTATATCTTTTTACACAACGTAACCTTTGCGCCCTTCCCAAGCAAATTGCCTCATGGATATTATTCCTTATGATCTGAGCCCTTGGTATGTGAGGTCCTTTATGCCACATTCTTCCTTACCTCGTGCGTGTGCATCTCAAACATCGATCAAGATCGGCTTTTGTTCACAACCGTTGATCTGAGTGGACCCTACCACTTTTCGCGATGCGAGATTCTAGTCCCCTCCTTGCTAGTTTAGATTGTGAAATAAAACACGACCGCATATCTCCCCTGCTCTTGTAGTGACCATCGATCTGAGCGACCTGTACCACTTTTCACAATTTGAAATTGCTACTGCGTCCTTGCTAATCTGGGGTACAAAATCATTTTTAACCGTGGATCTTCTTGGATCCCAACCTCGGCCGTTAGATGCCTCCACCTTTTAACCCATTTTGCGATTTGGAAAAGTGGCTTTGGCTGAGCATGTTCACTGTGCGAAATGTTTTGACGCCATTGATCTGCCATCAGATCAATCTCAGCCTTCTATTATGACTCCCGTTTAATTCCTTCCGCGCATCCAGTGTTCTCTACTTTACCCTGCATCTCTGATTCATGGAATGTCTTTCTGCTTTCAATATTCATTACCCCAGAGTGGGGCCTCCAATTTACGCTGTCCTTTCCCTTATTTCCACGATGACCTATTCTAGTGGCTGAATGCTATTTCATATATGCCATCAACCTCCCTGCAAACTCTCAGGGTTGCCTTCCCAACCCCTTTTGACAGGATCAAACTTCGCACATATCTCTTATAATCAAAACTTTGATAGAGTGTTAACACCACCCTTTTGGCTTCATTATAATTTTCTATCAATGTAGGTTTGAATGATCTTTTCAAAAACATTGATACATGGGGATATAGTGTTGTAGTATAATATTCCACCAAATATTCTTCTGTTGGTTTTGTTGCAACACTAAAATTGCTTAGAAGAGTAGTAAACCTCTGGTTGAAATATTGAACTTTATCTTTCTTTTCCATCTTCACAGACAATAATTCTTTCATAAGGGTAGCGCCAATTTTTTGATTACCGAATTTGCTTTTAAATACCCTTTCAAAAGTGTCCCAGTTTGTTATTGAATTGACTTATAGACTAAAAAACCAAGAAGATGATTTAGGCTCAAAAGTATATGGAAAAAGTATACATACAACATCTTTATGTTTGACATTTAAAAGCTCCAGAGCTAGATAAACAAATTTCAAGTGATCTTCTACAGAAATGCCTTTTCCAGGGTCAAACTTCGGTAACAATATGTCTGGGTGCTTAGGAAAATCATGGAAAGGTGCAACCAGATTAAGTGGTGTTCTGATCCTCCATGCCCGTTGAATTTCTCTGCAGCTTCATTGGGCTCTGCCTCAGTAGTCATGGTAAACCTGTAGAGACCTTTCTCTCTCAAAAATATCTCCATCTCAGCTTTCCATTCGAAGAAATTGAATGGAGTCAAGATGATCCTTTGAGATTGGTCCATATCTCAGCTCCCGTGCCCTTCAGTCAGCAGAATGCGCTCGCAGTCAGTGATGTCGAAAATACAATAAAAATTTGGAAGGAGATAAATCAATCTACAAAGGATCTGATACCATGTGGAAATTGAACCCAAGTGATAGATCAATTACACTCACAAAATTGCTAATCAAACATGCAAAATTCACACAAAAGGAGCCTGAAATTAGAGCATAACTTAATCCTGTATTGAATAAGTGTACATTATCCCACCATATGAATTAATAGTCTGCTCAAATATATAATTACATGATATTTTCTAAAGCACTAGGTTGCTATTCGAATTGGTCAAAAAGCAGGCCTACTAAATCTAGTCAAATCCCCCATAGGTGCAAGAAAAGCTTTCCAAATATATGAAGATGCTCATGAATAGGATAAAGCAATTGGGAAAGATGATAAGTGATGGAAATACAACTCATTCATTCTTTTGTTTGTAGAAAAGGAAGGAGGATGATGTGGGAAAAAAACAACGCAAGTTCTCCTAGACTATCTTTTCCTTTATGCGTTAAAATTGTTGTAAAGAAAGGAGTCTTTCAGAAAAAGCAGAACTACGCTTTTGGGAACCAGGAATAAAATCATACTTTCTAAAATAGTTTTCAGGATGATTCGAAAGCACTCCATGACCCAGTTTAGAAAGTATTGACTTCTAGGTGCATGTGGAAGCCAACTAGCATAGAGAGGAATCTAGGAATCTAGGAATAAGACAAAAATGATTAATTAATGTCAAATNCAATAATGTCCTTTTGTGTGAGTGATCAGCTTGTTTCAAGCTCATAGATGAAGAAGAACCTCTCTAAGCAAACTTTTTTGATATGTTGTTTTTCTTTCAACATATCTTCTTAGATGTATACTGTTTGTATTGGAATTTCGAGTCCACCTTCTTATTTTTTATTGTAATAAGGCTTGAATGGATTTCTATATGAAGTAGCTCCCTTTTCCTTTTGCAAGTATACTATCTTATTTGATAACTTCTGAACCATCTTGAGAACATTCTCCAACTCGTTCGGGTGCTCTTCCTTGGGTCTGGTTAACAACAAAGGTTTTTTATCGGCTGCTAGCTTTACTTCTAGTTCTGAAGTGTGCCTTTCTATATTATTAAGATAGGCTTCCACCTGTTAGCACTGGAATTGAGCCAAAGGTTGTGGAAGGCCCATTCCTGGGTAACAACAGAACCACTTTCGAAGAGAGAACTGGCCTTCTTCTCTTCCGAGAGGGATCTCTCACCAAATATTAAGAATGCCAGATATGCACAAGTGAAAATATAAATTTTTTGTAAAATTGGTTGAAACAAGACATAGAACCATTGGGTGATGGAGTCAAGAAGTGTAATAGAAATGAACAGAACTTATGCAGATGATTTTAAGACAGAGGCAAGATAGACATTCAATCACAGTCAAAGTATAATTGTCTGGTGGAAAAGAAGAACATGAACAGACCATCAACATAGAGCATTGGAAAATGAATTCTATATTAACTTTAGAAGAAAGCTTTGGTGAATATCTGAAACAACAGAAGGAGCATAACACATATGAATTCCAAACTGTTATACAATTATTTCATACATGAAAGAAAACATAATGGAAGAGATAAACTGGAAAAATATTCACATGAGAAAGGAAGCAACGGACTGTAATACAAACAACACATGAATCCCTATGTAAAACGCCGACCTCGGCTTTGCAACTTTATTAAAATACTCTTGAAAGCATACATTGCAAAATTACATCGGTTCCAACCCTTTCTCCTTCTTCAGGAGATACATTTATAACATTTTGGACTTCCTAAACTGACATTCGGGAATCAAAATTTGTTACAACTGAAAAATAACTTCTAACAAACTCGTAGATGACACATCTGCCACGATTTACATAAAACTGAAAAAATGAAATATGGATTGCAGGAGAAAATATGCATGAAAGTCTTTTATGCTTCCATCTGGCGAGTGACAGCTGTACAGAGTTTCGGGAGAGGTGACCATTGGAAAGGGCATGCACACAGAGATAACTTCCCATGTACTATCATTGCCACTTTTATGGATGTGTTTTGAATTTGGTTGACCCGTAGTGCTGAATGGCTCTCCATAGGTCAGGACCAGGTATAGTTGCAACTGCCATGTCGAATGCTTGCACTTTGATCTCCATCGTTTTCGGGTACGAAGTCTCAGGGACTTCATCATAGGTGGCTTTAAAATCAAACAACAATTCAAATTCACTGGCCAGCTTATCAAAAACAATCTTTCCTGACAATCATTGTTGCATGTCTCCAAACTTGCTGTTGTCTAATCGACACTAAATGAGACGCTCCCGATACTCCTTTCGGGACAATAAAGGACCCTTCTCTTCCCAGAAGAAAGGGATCCCTTTGTCTACCAGTGGTTTAAATAACCTGATAACCTCCTTGAGTTTGTGTTTAATAACCTCTATTTTGGCTTGTACAGTCTCCAACATCCTGTGCTTAGCAATTACCTTTCTAGCCCCGGAGACAACAACAACCCTGTTTTGGATACCATACCAATTGGCAAAATCGTTTGACAAGGAGCTTAGGAAAGCAATGGCATTTTCTGCTGTTGCCACATGTCTTTTCTGCATTTCCCCTAATACTGTCAAAACCTTTTTCTTGGCCTCTATCATATCGTTTTCCTAGTCTTCAATGAAATCTATATAAGGTTGGAACTTGTTAGCCTCTATAATGATTTGATCCTAGATCAAATGCCACTAGCGCCTTGCACGACAAGTTTACCGACCACCAGTTGGCTTAACTTGGCATTTTGTTGAATCAATCCTTGGCATTTCTCTTCCATCTTTTCCTTTCCTTGTCTCTCCAGTATGTTGCTTTAACGTAACAAGCTCTGTATCTTTCAGGCCTATCTTGGACATTTCTCTAGAAAGAGAACCAGTGTCTATCTCTCCAGCTACACCTACGGACTGAATTGCACTCTCAACACTCCTTCCTTGAAGCTCCCTTTCTTTTATTGCTAATATGGCTTTGAATTCCGCTTCACTTTTCTTCAAAAGATGGATGTCTGCTCCCCATTGTTTTTCCTTTTCTTCGAGCTTTAGCAGCTTGGATTTGCAGTCGGTAAGATCAGCGTTCAATGTCTCTTTCTCTTTTTCGAAATCAACCAATTCTTCTGTTTGGGTGAGTTGGGTAGCAAGGATTTTCAACTTCCTTTTTAGTGTCTGGATCTCTTTTTCCTTATCATTGAGCAAATTTTGGGCTAAGACTCCCTTATGTGTTGGTCCCTCTATTTGCATTGCTTCATTTTGCAAATTGTTGATTTGGGCCTTGAGGGATTTGTTCTCCACTCTTACCTTTCTCAAAAGATTTAAAGTCTTTGTTTTACTTTCCTCCAGCTTGGACATCTGTATGGTGGCCTTAAACAGTCTAGCATTCAAGATGTCCATGGTTTCTTTGTTGAGGTGTATTATGTTAGTAGTGGGAACCTTTGAGAGGTTCACACTAACCTCTAACACCTTATTTCCCATTGCCAAGGCTAAGCTAAGGGTGTCAGTTGCATGATCCCTTACTTTCTTTAATGCCACATTTGGGTAAGGAAACAAAGTTGCCTCATTGTATAGCTTTGCTATCTCTTTGAAAGTTTTATCATTCCTCTCTCGGTAAGAGCCTAGCCATTATTCTTTGGATGCATGCTTGTTTGGAGTCTTCCCGTCAAATACATATTCTTGGATTTGTATTCTGGTTACCTCGGGCTCTTCTTGTTTCTATTTTTTCTCCATATTCTTCTTCTTCATCTGTCCCTTTGTATTGCCCTTTTTAGCCTGCACTAGCTGTTGCCCCTGTTCTATTTTCTGCCTTTTGGGCATGCTAGCCGTGTCCACCTCTTCAGTATCCATTGGCTTCAGACCCCCTGTTTTCACTGAACTCACTGAATAGCTAACCAATGATGAGAGCTCCCCTGCTATTGCAACTATTTTAGCCAATTCTCTTTGGGGAGAAGCTATTCCTGGCAGGTGTGAGCCAGTGCTTCATTCTATGCTGGTGTCCATCGGGGCAGGATTAGGGAAATCATCCCAGTTTGCTGCTTCTCTGAGTCCAAGTATCTCAGTGTGTTCAAAAGGCTTGCACTTGTGAGCCTTCCTTCTTTTGGAAATTATTTGATGCCTCTCATTTTCTATATTAAGCTAAGTTTCAAGAGATCCCTTTTGTGACACCAATTCTTCTACTTGGGTTCTTAATTCCCCCATCTGTTGGCTTGTTGTGGGCTCTCTTAATTCTATCTCCGAGATATTAGCTTCAAAATGTTTCTTCTCTCTCTCCATAACCATCAGTTGTATTTCTAAGGAATCTTTCTATGTTTCCAAAGATTGATACTCTCTCTGGAGTCTTTCCTTTTCATATAGGGTAGCCTCGTGTTTTCTTTTTAGTTTTATGCCTTCTCCTCTTTCCTTAACTAGAGTATCTTTCATTTTGAACATCTCTTCTTTATAATACTCTACACTTTCTATCAACTGATATACGTTGCCGACACTGGCTTTCACAACTGCTACACTCACGGAGACCATGAACTTGGGGTCTTTATTTGTACCCTCCATAACAATATTTTTGGTTACTATAACCACATCAGCATGCGTTTCTACTTTCAATCCATTTTCTGACCTTTTGGTGATGGTATTTCCAGTCTTATCATAATAGATGGTATCTAAACATGCCACCGTGTGCTTCTTAGACGGAGTAAATAGAGTGAGCCCTAGTTCTATGAAAGGAATGTGGGTACTAGTGGTTCTGCTACCTGATGAAGTAGGAGGATCTATTGGGTTGTTCTGAACTTCCTCTCAGTCCAATTCTTCCCTAAGGTTGTCCTCCTCCTCCTTCTTCTTTTGTTCTTCAGCTTCTTTATAGGATTCCTGTTGTTTTATCTCTATTTCTTCTTCCCTCAATATGTTTTATTCTTCTTTTTTCCTCTGAGCCTCTTCTACTTGTTTCCTTTCAAATTATTCCTGCTATAACTTCAAGGATCCTTCCTTTTATTTCTACAGCTTCCTCTCTGCTGCACTACTGCTTGTGCCACCTTTCTTCTTGAATCGCTTGCTCAGCTCAGTCATGTTGCTGGCTGCTATGTACACCTATTCATCTTTATCAAAGTGATTTGTGTATTCATAGTGTATCCCAACGACCACGCAATGTTCAATAACTTTTCTATGGATGCCATTTCTATGGAAACTCTTCTCCCCAAAGTGAATTTTTTCCAAATCTTTTACGAACTCGGAGGCACCTTTGACTTTAGTGAATTTGTAACTTCTATGCAAAAGGGAAGTTGCGGGAAGGTTTCCTTTTTCATGTCAAAGAGGAAGTTACCTACTCCATTTATGAACAATTTCCCGACTGCTTCTTTATCGACTACATAGTCTGTGGCATATCTGGGCAGTAGCGATAGAGATTTGGAGCCTCCATACATCCTCAGGTATGTTCCTTCCTAAGAGAAAAAGTAATCCCCATATTCGCAAATAACATCCATGGAGTTATCCGAAAAGAAGTTGGCTCTTTGAGAAATATCATCTCATACAGGGGCATACAAAACTCTTCACATATAAGCTTGTAGAAACTTGCATATCTATGCACCTAGAGAATCTGATAAGCATCATACATAGGAGTCTTAGTGTGTGTCCAAGTGCACCCGATACTAGGGAATGGGTGTATGCACATGATGTAGTCAATCAGGTAGGAGGCCATGTATAATTCTAACATTTTCTGAGTTACCCCTCCCCACGAGACAACTACACAGGATGAAAAGCTACTTGATATGATATCTTACCATTTGAAAATTGTTCCTTCGAAGACCACATAATAAATTAATGGGATCCAACTTAATTTATACAGTTTTTTGTTTTCCCAACCAAAAATCCTATTCAACATTAAGGCAATGATCCTGAAAGGGGGCCGCAAGCTTGTGGAATTGTATTCGCCAATTTCCTTTTGTCATAGTTGTCTTCCAATTATCATCATCTTCTTGGCGCACACCAAAATATCCAAATCTACCTTGTTTACCCACTCATCAGTTAGCATACCCTATGGAGGTGGCAACTTGCAGGAAAAAATTATGTAGGATGGAGTGAAAGACACAAAATATTCCCCCTCTATATTAGAAATAATCATTGTAGAAGGGTTTGTATGGGGAAAAATCCAACCGATAACCTCTGCGCATGGGAACAACTCTGGGTGTGTAGCTTCCTTAGTAATGCCCAATTTTTTTATGTTTTCATACAAGGACATTTCTTCTAGACCGGCATCGGGGATGTTTTGGTCTATAATCATATGATATATCTCCCCCCATTTGAACTCTTGGTCAACTCCTGTAATGGCCTGAGTGTCCTCAGATTTGATCTCGGTCATAGAGATGATCTCTACATATGAATCGACCTCATTAGCTTGAGCTTTCTTCTTGCCACTCATTTTAGGCATGGTGCGAGTTTATTATTTCCAACACTGTCCTTCGGGAGGTAATCCTTGTCGGTGAGGGTAGTAATTGTGAAATGAGGATAGAGAGAGATGTCTTAGTAATACCGTGGTTATCTCGAATAACTTAAAACAACATGCATTTTGTATCAAAATGAAATAAATGAAATGAGGAAAAATTGTTAAGTATATGAATCACTGTCCTTTCAAAAGGAGAGTGCCATCAGTGTCCAATGTGATAATAGAGAACAAAGCTATATTTACCATTCTATTGCTGGCCACTCAGAAACAGTTTTGAGAGGTGGGGAGAGGTAATTCTTTAGAAGTTGCTTAGTCATTTTATGCTTGTGCTAAAGGTGTGTGCTTACAAAGCTTAAATGAAAACTTATCAACCCGTGTGTAAGAGTTACACCTTGCTGTTATCATATGTCCTCTTTCATTTTCCTAAATGATAATAATAGGTTAAAACAAACAGAAAGATGTACATTTTACCGTTTGTTCTTTCATGCATAAATGTTAATTATTTTTTACTGAGGTTAGCGGAGTTCACAAGTTTTGCTTCCAACCTTTTGTTTATTTAGCTAAAAAATCGTTGAGGTACCAAGGTTTCTACCCACTCCTCCTCACAAAGGTAAAAGAACAACTTAGTGAAACACAATAGTGGCTTAAACCCAAAAACCGAGGAATCTTTGAGGCACTGTAAAACTTTGGTTTGTGCGTAAGACCCTGGAAATATTTCTAAATAATGGTTCCAAACCTAAGAAGGATTCTAGGCAATGCTTCCTCACATATACGCAAGTTGAGGAGAGGATAACCAAAGGCTCTTGAGGGTAACAACGTTAGGGTATAAGTCCGCCATGCATTTCTTCTTTGCCACATACCCATCCCCTGAACTGCATGACCGGAGACTCACATAGGCCGCGAAGCACCTATCCCATTGGGACCTCAGTATTAATTCTCTGGGGTTTCTAGCAATCACAACATAGGCTGGGATAAGAACAAAAATTGTGTGGAAAAAACTAATTAAAAACTCCATGAAGGATGGGCTAGCAGGATGGAAGGTCTGTGAAACCTCTACGCCTTCTCAAAAATGCATTCTAGGGAATAAAAGCAGCCATGAGGCCAAGGAGCTGTTCAAAACATTCTTTAGGTGACTTTAGCCACCTGCCCACTGTAACAAAAAATACCCTAAGGGTTGTGGATTTTGTTATATCAGGAAAGGGCTGTGGAAAATAGAAAGGAAAGGCTAACCACAGTAAAACTCGTTAAAACCCTAAACTTCTACCACACACACACACACATATATATATATAACTCTTAAAACTCTAAAAGAATCAACAAGACAAAGTACAGTTTCAAGTACCTACCTATCAAGAAGCGAACATAGGGTTGGCCTAAGTACAAGCTCCATATGTCCTTTGGCGATTGGATGCTCTCAAAACGGTGTTTACAGTAAAAAAAATCAAAATCAACGCACTGTATATAAATAAATCAACAAAACCGTCATTAAATAGTGGTTGAAAATAATTTAATGTTTTGGGGTCAAACACGATTTGGATCCAACTCAAAAACTTACCGTGTAACGTCGACACATATCGGCAACTTTCTCCAAGTTTTTTTCGATGCATTTTTGATGAAAAGCAAGTTTTTCCGCGACAGTGTTGGCAAAAAAGATGATTTCCTTTGACAGTGTCGATAGAACTCATTGAAAACCCCCGATTGATTTAAATTGTTGGAAAAACTTATAGAACTCTTCCTTTTGGGTTTAATGTGCCGACAGTTTTCTGGAAAATATCTGAACACTTGGTTGCAAAAAACCATGGCAACAACTGTTAATCTACACGATCGAATCAGTTTCAACTCATAAGTAACTCGCAACTGTGTCGACAAAACTCATTGAGTTCATCCGATACGTCGACAAAAATTTCTGAGTTGATCCGATACTTAGGAAAAAATTAATGAAACCTTTCGATATATTTAACTTGTCAACAAAACTTGCTGAAATCCTACGATAGATTTAACTTGGTGGAAATCTAGAAAAAACTTCAAGCAATTGGCAGCAAAAAAAACCTCGGCAACAATTGTTAATTTCCTCAATCGAATCGGAAGCAACTTGTAAGTAACTTGTGACCGTGTCGATAGATCTCGCTGAGTTCTTCTGATACGTCGTCAAAACTTGTTGAGTTGATCCCATGCGTCGGTAAAACTTGCTCAACTGCTCCGATGTATCGACAAAACTGGCTGAGTTGGTCTGATGTGTCGGTGGACCTCGCTGAGTTCTTTCGATACGTTAGAAGAAAAACCTGAGTTGTAACTTAGAAAAACAAATTTCTTGCTCAACTTCTGGAAAAATCAAGTGTCAGGATGAACTCTTCTAAGAAATAAAAACTTGTATAAGGAAGCTTAAAATCAAAACATAAGGAGGGGCCCTAAAATGTAACAAATTTTGGGGAAGAAGTTGTAGTAGCAAAAATTGGCGACTGGCTTGTGAACACAGATCTCTGAGAAAACCGTCTTTGAAAAATAAGACTTCTACATGGTACTTGATTATAGATATACAACAATTTCTTAAATACATTCTTCGAGATTATTTAAGAAGATAGACTTATCCAAGGATGTAAAAGTTTGTGTATCACATCGATTTTAGTCTTTTGGGAGCAGGGTAACGAGGATTAAAAGTCTTGATAACTCTCTTGGGGCCATAATATGAGATTCATTTTACCTCTGTCTTTTGGTTTCCATTGGATATGACTCCACGTGATTGTAAACAAGGTTAGACATATATATTTGTTTGTTCATAATTCCCATGCATTTTAGCATTCTTTTGATGCTTTCTATTTTAATGGCATTTGTCCTTTTGAGCCTTCCTTGATTGCTTATTCTACTTTGAGAAAGTGTCATGGGTTCTTCCATCCATAATGTCCTTTTGTGTGAGTGATCAACTTGTTTCAAGCTCACGGACGGAGAAGAACATCTCTTAGAAATATTTTTTCATTTGTTTTTTTTCTTTCAGCATATTTTCTTAGATGTAGAATGTTTGTCTTGGAATTTCGACTCTTTAGTATAAGCCTTTTGGATTTCAATCTGTAGCATGGGATTATTTTGAATTCCATACATCTGTTAGTCCTGCTTCCTTTTCGTGAGTCTATCATGGTCATCTTCCTAGGACAAATATTAGTGTGAGGATGGGTGGATCCCAAATATAGTACTCTAGACCTCATAAGCCTTAGTTATTTTACAGGGTTTAAATGACTACAATTGGTTTTGAAAATAGCTTCCCTTTCTACATTTTATTAATAATTAGAGAATCACAACTTTGATCAAATTTCACTGCACATGTTTTCCTGTAAGCAGTTCCTGGCTTTCAAAGAATTTTGCGATTATTCAGATTCCTATGTCTCCAAGTGTCAAATTTGAGTTGGTTTATTCTAGGAGAAAATCAAGCAAACCAAAGTAAATCAGAAAAAGAAAGCAAACTAAATGAAAAACAAGAACATAAAAGAAAGGTTTTATTTATGTACAAAATGATTCCTAAAAGGAACTAGGTGAGGGGCCAAGATTTTCAACAATCTGATAGCATCCAACCCATAGATATTGAAATTTGATATGTTTTCCCTTCTCTTCATGCGGGTGATCCCACTTTAAAACCAAGTCTCCTATTTCAAAGTTCCCCTTCCGGGTTTTCGCTTATAAAACCATCTCTTGATAATGTCATGATGTTGGTTAAATCTCTCTTTGGGCT
Source organism: Pseudotsuga menziesii (assembly GCA_001517045.1). Lineage (NCBI taxonomy): Eukaryota > Viridiplantae > Streptophyta > Pinopsida > Pinales > Pinaceae > Pseudotsuga > Pseudotsuga menziesii. The sequence continues at coordinate 141,241 of LPNX010959462.1, forward strand.
TTTGTCTGGATTCTTCAAGTTTCACCATAGTGTTAATACGTGCTTATAATACTCCATTATCGAATCCCCGTGAGGCTTGAGCTAATTGCGAGGATGGAAGCATAATATTTGGGGGTAAAATAGCTTCTTTCCCATAAACCAGAGTATAAGGAGACACTTCTCAAGAATTCTTTAGGGTGACCCTATCTTCCTATAGTGCGTTGGAAAGTGGTGTGTGCCAATTTCTTTGATTTTCAATAACAATTTTCTTCAAAATTTGTATGAGATTTTTGTTTGTTGATTCTACTAACCCATTTCTTTGAGGATAATAATTTGTTGAATAAAGTAGATTTATTCCCTTTTTGCAAGAAAATTCAGTTATCTTAATAGAAGAGAAATAAGACGCATAATAAAAAACAAGGGAAATTGGAAACCCAAACCTAGTCATAATTTTCTCTTGCAAAAAGTTGATGACCGCATCTTTGTTCACTTTACGTAGCGGAACCGCTTCAACCCATATTGTAAAATAATCCATAGCTGTGAGCATATATCAATGCTGTAGTGAAGAGTTCGGATTGATTTCCCCAATGATGTCTATACCCCACTGTTCGAATGGTTTTGAAATAATAATGGGCTGTAATGTCCCAACTTCTTTTGGTAGTCTACCACCTCTCTTTTGGTACATATCAGCTTTTCTTGCATAATCATGAGCATATTTGAACAACGTTAAACAATAGTATCTAGCTCTGAGAATCTTATGGGTGGTAGTATCTCCAGAGAAATGTCCCCCCGCAAGACTGTCATGCATTTCCTTAACTACTTTGGATGCATCTTCTTGCTCAAGACATCTCAGAAACACTCCATTGTAATTTTTTATGACCATAACTCCATTGATTATATGTTAGGAGGCTGACTTCAATTGAAGTTCCCTTCATTGCTTGGACTTCCAATGCTTTGGTAAATGTCCTTGCTTGAGGTAATGCACTAAATATTTGTACCAAGGTTCAGGAGTAGTGAAGATGGGACATACATCAATAAATTTTAACTCAGCTTCATTCCCCCAACCACCATCTTCATTAGTATGACCCTCCTCAAGAAACTTGCATAGTCCTTGAACTTTAATACTAGTGTTTGGATTGAATTCTAAATCATACTCCAATAGTGTTGTCACCCATTTTCTTCTCGCTCACCCAATTCTTTCTGTATGAAGATGGACCTGACAGCTGGATGAGGAACAATCACTTTTGTCCAGTTTTTCAAAATATAAGGTCTAAATTGTTTTACTGGTTTAAAAACTACGTACGCGTGTTTGTCTACAATAGGGTAATTCAATTCATCCTGTTGTAACCCAGTGCTCATAATGATAGTGCATATCCATCTCCCAATTCTCCTTTCTGAGTGAGCACCTCTGCAAGCGAGTTGTATGAAGCAAAGGTGTATATATTGAAATCCTTTTCAAAATATGGACTCCTTAATGAAGGTGCATGAGATATTTTTGTTTTGATGTCTTTAAAGGCGAACTTGTAGACATCATTCCACCTAAACTGTACGCTTTGCTTCACCATTTGATGCAAAGGTTTTACAATTTGTGCAAAATCTGGTACAAACCTTTGAATTTTTTTTATCGTACCCATAAAAAATTGCATAGAATTTTTATTATGAGGTAAGGGAATATGAGATATAACTTCAATACTTTGTGGGTCTGTGGATATTCCCTTCTTTCAAATGATATGACCCAACAATTTTCCTCTTAGAATTGCGAAGATGCTTTTCTTTGGATTTAAAGATATGCCATATTTTCTACAACGATTGAAAATCCGTTTTAAGTGAAAAGCATGATCTTCTATTTTCTTAGAGAAATATTTTATCTCGTCTAAGTACACCACTACATAGTGGCCAATTAGTCCTTGGAATGCGATATCCATGGCCCTCTGAAATGTTGCTCCAACATTTATGAGGCCAAATATCATTCTCCTATAAGCAAACGTTCCCCACTTCGTGCGAAATGTAGTGTTCAGTTTATCCTGTTCGGCCACCAATGCTTGATTATAGCCTGAAAATATATCTAATAAGGAGAATAATTATAAGCCTGATACCATTTGAAGAATTTGCTCCATCGGTGGAACTGCATAATTATCTTTATTTGATGCTCTGTTCAGATTTCAGAAGTCGATACACAACCTTATTTCTCTCGACTTCTTTCTCACTGGAACCAAATTAGCCACCCATTCGGAATGTCGAACTCTGAAGATACTCTTTGTGTCAAGTAACTTCTTTACCTCATTTTGGATTAAAGGTTCCAACTTTGGATGCATTTTCTTGAGTTGTTTCCGAAATAGTTTTATGCCTGTTTTAATAGGAATAATGTGATGAATGATGCGTGTATCGTATTTTTTTAGGTACTTATATGTCCAGATGAATATATCTTTATATTTTTGAAACAAATTAATAAACCAACTCGCTTCTCCAAGCGAGCAACACTTTCCCAGATTTACGTACTTGGGCTCAGCTTCCGTCTCTAAATTTATCAGCTCATATTGCATGGATGAACTGTTGGTTTTGACGTTGGCTGGTTTTATGAATTTGTTATGTAAATAAAACATTTGTTCAAGTGTCCTTACTCCTTTGGGCATGGAATTTTCTTTGGTTGATTATCCATTTTGTAAATCTGCTTAATGTTCTTCGTCATCAATTGCAAATTCTTTGAACACTTCATGATTGGTCAAAAAATTGATAATCTATTTATCATCATCACACACCCTCAAATTTGTAATATTATCTTCTACTTATGGCCTAAAAATTAGTTCAATAGAACACTTATGATTAGTTGGCACTAACCTCGAAGTAGAAGTAGCTAAAAAATCAGCTGCAACATTTTGTAATCTAGGAATTAAGTTTATATTAAAAGCATTAAAATGTTCTATCAAATTCCATACTTAAGCTTCATATCCTTTTAGGTGAGGCGATAAAAAATAAATTGTGTCTCTATCTTTCCTAACCACTATTTTAGAATCACCGAAAACTTTTAAATTTTTAACATTAAGCTCGATGGATTTCTTTAGGCTCTGGACTAGAGCTTCATATTCAACGATATTGTTTATGCATTCAAACTCTAGCCTACAAGAGAGACATTGTTTCTTCTTTTCAGGATCAATCATGACACAACCATCTCCTTATCCCTCTCACGTTTTAGCAACATCAAAATATGAAAACCAGAACCTATCGTCTAACTCTACCTGGTTAGTATCATTTCCTATGTTATTGACTAAATTTACTATGTTACAGTCAATAACATCAATCCATGAAAATTGAAGGAGATCAAACTGCTTGCCTGATTCACAATTGACTTCTTCAACTTGATAATTCCCTGGCTCAATCTCTAAAAAAATTAGTTTCCGAAAACTAAAGACGAGAAATTTACAGGTTCATTCTTCCCTTCCAACTAAGTTACATTATGTTTGATATGTGGTTCCCTCAATATCTTAATTTGATTTCGACAATTTTGATATGCCAGCCACATGTGAGACCAATCAGTTGCAAAGTAACCATTAAGTTTTGTTGACAAATCCCTTCTCAATATCAATCCATAAGCTTTTGGTATATCCACTACCATGATATCTATTAACTGGCAAACTCTAGGATCTGCAGATAATCGAATCAACACATCTTTCATTTCACCTATGAGTTTGACAATAGATCTATTCAGTTGAATTATCAGATATGGGGATGGTGTCAGTTGACCATTAATATTATTACATATTGAAAGCAGCATGACATTTGACGAAGCTCCAGAATATACCAAACAGTTATGTACATTGTAATTAAAAATCTCAAATGATAAGGGAAAAGGAAAAGTATGAGATTTAGATTTTCCTCCAATGCTTGCTTCGTTAAATTCAGTATCAGATTCAAAGGCTTGTGAGAAACTGTTGGGATGTGGATCAAAGGATTCCAAAAGTTTCTTTTCCATCTTTGTAGACAATCATTCTTTCATAAGGGTAGCGACAATTTTTTTATTACCGAATTTGCTTTTAAATACCCTTTCAAAAGTGTCTTATTTTGTTATTGAATGGATTGTAGACTAAAAAAGCAAGAAGATGCTTTAGGCTCAAAAGTATATGGAAAAAGTTGACATACAACATATTCATGTTTGACATTTAATATCTCAAGAGCTAGATAAAATATTTTTTCAAGTGTTCTTCTGCAGAAATGCCTTTTCCAAGGTCAAACTTCGGTAACACTCTATCTAGGTGCTTAGGCAAATCATGCAAAGGTGCAGCTAGATTAAGTGGTGTTCTGGCCCTCCATGCCCGTTGATTTACATCTGCACCCATAACTCGAGGTGGAGACTGTGGTGGGGAATGTGGGAAAAATTGACCTGTAGGAGACTCTGGTCCCAACTGATCAAGAGGTTGGATGATTTCTTGGAGAGATAGATCCACCAACTCTTCCAAATTTTCCACAAGGATATAATCTTGAGTATAAGATTTTTTTTCTTTCTGGGAGCCTGTCTTCTTGGTAACACAAGGATTGATTTCAATCCTTGAATTTTATTAATGTAAGAACTTTTGTGTCTTTGAAAATGATCAACTTCTGTGAACGGGACAACGTACAAACGTTCTGAACCTTCTTCTTCAAAACTTACCTTTTCTTGTTATTCAAGAACAAAATCTTCAGGAAAGGTAGTTTCAGATGTATTTCCAGTGGAATAATTTCCTTCAAACAAACTTCCTCTGCCAGCCATGCACTGGCGGCCCTCCTTCTAGTGCCAAAACGGTTGATGCCTGGAAAATTTCCAGGTATCGACAGTAGGGATTCTCCCCGGTAATCAATCCCAACTAGATCATCCATTGTTTGGTATGAGGAACCCGTCTGGATAGCAACCCGACTACCGTAGATCTAAGGTTGTTTTAAATCTTTATCGGTTATGACCCGATCCACCGTTTATGTAATTTTATTTAAATGAATGAAATGCAAATGCCTAAGATAAATGCAGGTGACTGATGAACAAGAACCTAACAAGTGATGTGTAGGTTCTTACCTCTCGTCTTATCATTCTTGTTCCTCGATCACTTGGATAAATCTAAAACTAAGCAAATTCATTGAATTCTAATTTATTCTATCCCCGTAGGGATCAAATTTAAAATAAATAGAGCAATGTATTGTAATTACTCATAATGAATCTTGCAGATAATTGTTCCAATTCCATACACATAGTTACAAAAAAAAGATGATCAAAGATAGCTTTGAAATAATAAAGTACTCATTACTCGATTTATCCACATAATTTTATAAAGAAATCAAAACCATTCATCATTAAAGAAATAATTCATAAAAGTCAAAATGATCTTAAAGTTGCACGAAAACTAAATAGAAATAATTCGACATTTGAAATTCCACACAACCCATGCAAAAGCCTGTGCATGCCTTTCCCAACCAATATTCCCTTCTTTATTAATAGAAAAATCAATTCTTCTTACAAATAATCCAACCTTCTCGTTCCAGTGAAAAGTACTTCTATTCTATCTTCTACCTCTATTTATAATACAATTACAATGACTCATCGATTTCCCTAACCTTAGGACTTCCAAAATTTTGTCTTTTAGTGCTTTTCACTAAAACGTGACAAAATGAAAAAATACATAAAAAGACAAAAGTTCTTAAGTGGGCCCAACCAAACTTGAAATATATTCCCCCCATGCATTGGCTTCTTCAGTTATAGTCTGATAATTTATCAGCTCTAGAATTTGCACAGTTGCTTAGTGTACGACCAGCTGGGTTTCCACGCGTGTCACCTTTTCTGGAGTGGTTCTATATAAGTCTTCCAGGATACAATTGATGACAGAGGCTTGTGCAACCCAAGTTCTAACATCTTCTTCATTGATAATTTTGAATTTCTGAATGTATTGTTCATCCTCGTATAATCTATCATGTATATATGTCGCATGCTGGTCTTGCTTTGGGAAGTCATTGATATTTGTAACCGAAGAAAGCTGGCATCTATCATGAACTTGGCGTATCTTTTTAAAGAATTTGTACATTTTTCCAGGGTCTTTTCAATCTTATTGTTAAATCTTATAGAATCTTTTCTGCAAAACTCCAGAAGCGCCATCTCTATTTTTAGGCCTTTGACTATCTTCTGCGGTAAGTGTTCAAGAAATTTCAAGTTGGCCTCCACCCAGGTCAACTGGATTTGAACCTTTTTAACGACTTTTATTAGTCTTGTTCTGAAATTAAGTGATGTTGCTGTGATCTCATTCAATATTGTTTCTTCCATCTTTATATTGTAAGCTTCATCCAAGAGATTTATTTGAAGTTGATGTATCTTTCTCTGGATTGTGCAAGCCTGGTCACAGAAAGGGGTGATGTCTAGCTGCCTCTCATTTTCTACCTTAAGCTGAGTTTGAAAAGATCCCTTTTGTGCCACTAATTCTTCTACTTGGGTTCTTAATTACCCCATCTATTGGCTTGTTGCAGACTCTCTATTTTTCCACCTCTGAGATCTTAGCTTCAATATATTTCTTCTCTCCCTCCATAATCATCAGTTGTACTTCTAAGGAATCTTTCTCTGTTTCCAAAGCTTGATACTCTCTCTGGAGTATTTCCTTTTTTGATAGGGTAGCCTCGTGTTTTTTTTTTTAGTTCCATGCCTTCTCCTCTTTCCTTAACTAGAGTATCTTTCATTTTGAACATCTTTTATTTATGATGGTCTACACTTTCTATCAACCGATATACATTGTTGGCACTAGCTTGTGCAACTTCTACACTCATGGAGGCCATGAAATTGGGGTCTTTATTTGTACCCTCCATAACTATATTTTCAGTTACTGTAACCACATCAGCATGCATTGCTATTTTCAATTTCTTTTCAAACCTTCTCGTGATGGTATTTCTGGTCTTATCATAAAATATGGTATCCAAATACGCCATTGCGTGCTGCTTAGACAGAGAAAACAGAGTGAGCCCTAGTTCTACGAAGGAATGTGGCCACCTATGATTGTGCTACCTAATGAAGAAGGAGGATCTATTGGGTTGTTCTGAACTGCCTCTCGGTCCAATTATTCCCTAAGCTTTTCCTCCTCCTCCTCCTTCTTTTGTTCTTCAGCTGATTTCTCGTCTTCCTGTTGTTTTCTCTCTGTTTGTTCTTCCCTTAAGCTATTTTCTTCTTCTTTCTTCCTCTGATCCTCTTCTTCTTGTTTCCTTTCAGCTTCTTCCCACTGTAACTTCAAGGCTTCTTCCTTTTGTTTCTGCAACTTCCTCTCTGCAGCACTGTTGCTTGTGCCACCTTTATTCTTGAACCGCTTGCTCAGCTCGGCCATGTTGCTAGCTGCTCTGTACACCTATTCATCTTTATCAAAGCGATCTGTGTATTTATAGCGTATCCCAATGACCGCACAATGTTCAACAACTTTTCCATCACTGTCATTTGTATGGAAACTCTTCTCCCCAAAGTGAAAATTTTCCAAATCCTTTACAAACTCCGAGGCACCTTTTACTTTAGTGAATTTGTAACTTCCTATCCAAAAGGGTAGTGGCAGGAAGGTTTCCTTTTTCATGTCAAAGAGGATGTTACCTACTCCATTTATAAACAATTTCCTGACTGGTTCTTTATGGAATACATTGTCCATGGCATATCTGGGAAAAAATGATGGGGATTTGGAGCCTCCATACATCCTCAGGTATGTTCATTCCTGAGAGAAAAAGTAATCCCCATTTTCGTAAATAAATTCCATGGCATTATTCGACAAGAAGTTGGGATGTTTGAGGAATATCATCTCATATAGGGGCATCAAAAAATCATCAAATATAAGCTTGTAGAAACTTGCATACCTATCCACCCAAATAATCTGATAAGCAACATATACAAGAGTCTTGGCACAGTTGTCTTCCTGTTATCATCATCTTCTTGGAACACTCCAAAATATCCAAATCTACCTTGTTGACCCCCTCATCAGTCATCATAACTTGTGGAGGTGGCAGCTTGGAGGGAAAATTTATGTAGGTTGGAGTGAAAGACACAAAATATTCCCCCTCTATATTAGAAATAATAATTGTAGAAGGGTTTGTCTGGGGAAAAATCCATCCAATAACCTATGCGCATGGGAACAATTCTGGGTGTGTAGTTGCCTTAGTAATGCCGGATTTTTTTAAGTTTTCATACAAGGACATTTATTCTAGACCAGTGTCGAGGATGTTCCAGTCTCTAATCATCTGATATATGTCCCCCCATTTGAAATCTTGGTCAGCTCCTGTAATGGCATGAGTGTCCTAAAATTTGATCTCGATCCTAGAGATGATCTCTACATCTAAATCGACCTCACTGGCCTTAGCTTACTTCTTGCCACTCTTTTTAGGCATGGTGCGAGTTTATCGTTTCCAAAATTGTCCTTCAGGAGGTAATCCTTCTCGGTGAGGGTAGAAAATGTGACATGATCATAGTGAGAGATGTCTTAGTAATACTGTGGTTATCTCGAATAACTTAAAACAACATGCATTTTGTATAAAAAATGAAATAACCGAAATGAGGCAAAATTGTTAAGTATATGAATCATTGTCCTTTCAAAAGGAGAGTGTCATTATTGTCCAATGTGATGATAGATAAAAAATCTATATTTACCATTCTACTACTGGCCATTCATAATGTTGGAATATATTAAACCCACCCATAACTTAAGATAAAATAATTAATCATTATTTGATTAATTATTCACCCACTTGCTTAATTAGTTGGCATTCACTTGCACCTTAAAGTTAACACATGCCATCTATACCCCAGGAATGCTTTATTTCTGATTCTAGGTTGATCTTGACCACTTTATTGATTCCCAGAATTAGTAATAGCGCTTTACAACAAATTCTTCTTTATTATGCTTTATCCTGCTTTTTTGTGGATAAGGTAAAGCTAGTTAAACTAGGAAACTGGGATCTTTTGTTGCCAACCCATCCTTCATGAATTTATCTCCATTTTCCAGGATCAGCATGTTTTTCCATCTCCCTTGAAAACTCAATCATGCTTTTTCCAATTCGTGAGGGCCTTGATAGATTTGGGAAGTGCTTTAGCTACCTATGGGGGTTTGCTATATTTTGGTAAGTTAGCCTTTTTGAGATTTACGAGTTGTATCCATACAACTCGATTTTCCTATGAGGGATTTAATATTTATGTACACTATTCATCATCATTATTCAATGGAAGGATACACACCAATATTCATCTCTTCATTCATGTGATTTGGTCTCTTTTCTTTTCTCTAGTTTTCTTGTGTATGCTTGTGAGAATTCTTAGTGGCAAGATCTATTTCCTGTGCTTCTTCTTAGCATATTTTCTCATAGAATTGAAGCTATTATTTCTACATGGTATTAGAGAAGCAAGTTTGATCAATTTCTACAGAGTTGATGAGCAAATCCAGTCTCCTATTCCTCTCTGAAGAAGAGCTTGTCTAGCTTACAAGATTTTTCTCCTAGTTTTGTTTTGCAGGTTACAGAGAGTTTCTTCTTGAGCACATAAATTCAGAAATATGGATTCTCCTTCATAAATAATTCTTATTCCTTTCAAATACCATGAATGGAAATAAAAAACTGGCATTCTATTGCGCAGTAGAGGATTGTACAAAGTTACTCTAGCTTTGGAGAATGAGCCCAACGCTGTGCTTGAGAAAGCTAAGTGGCATAATAGGTTGGATGAAGCCTATGGATTGCTTTGCCTCTCTATTTATCCTGATTTAATCTTACATCTATATGATTTTACCACTCCAAACCAAGTATGGACTCAATTGGAGTCTCTCTTTGGAGTTCAAGATGAGCTAAGAGCGCATCAATTGGAGATTGAGTTATTCTCACTGAGTCCAAGAAATTTCGAATCTATTGAGGGTTTATTTACCAAGTTCAATTCACTTGTTCTAATTCTCAATAAATGTGGGATTGAGAAAGAATATTATCAATTAATACTTTCCATTCTTTCTAAATTGGGTCCTGATTACTTAGTTTTTGTGTCTACTTGTCACGCTACTAGGCTTGTTGTTCCTAAGTGGAAAATGTCTTCTTTAAATTCTTTTCTTGATTCACTAACAAAGGATAAAGATAAATTGATACATATGGGTGTCCTTAATTCTTCCAAGTCCAAGGATAATTCTCTCTTGGTTCAAGGAAACAAGAATTTTAAATCCAAAGAAAAACAAATTGTGAAGAAGCCAAAGTCGGAAATTGAAGATGATAGTTCGAAGCCTACTGATGAAGATTCAGTAAAGAAGGGTAGGAAGAAAGGGAGCACATCCAAGTGTCATTATTTCAGCAAGGGTTTTCATTCATATAAGAAGTGTTTCAAGAATAATATGGACATAATGTCTCATCTTCTTGAGAAGAATAAGATCGATTTTCCAGATGAATTAGAAAAGCTTGTTGATTCCTCAGAACATTGTCATAGCGCGCAGTTCCAAGGTGATATAACTTATGCTTTGAGTGACAGAGTTCTATAATTTTCTCATGTCTCTGACATATATTTATCATCTGATATATCATAATAATAAATATCAGATCCTTTCTTTGATAATCCTCCTCTCAGTCTACTAGATTCATCTCCCAAAAATTGTGATTTTTCACTAGATATTGACTTGTCTTTGAGAAACTCTTCCTCACAAGATTATATATATGATTTAGAATATTTTCAGGCTGATATGTATGTCATGACACAAATCATGCCACCATCCATACCATCTACCATACCTCTGAATAATCCTAAGACTATACAAATCCCAAGTTCACTAGTTGATTCCTCATTGGTCTCTTATGCAATGTTACTTATCTTACATGGTTTGAAGTCTTTCCTATATTTCAGTGGTTGTTTATCCATGAACTTAGTAATATTTTGAATGATATTAAACATGTTTTTATATGTTTTAAAAACTTATGGTTTATATCTCATGTCCATCCATCATTCAGATTTTTACACCTATCAGTTTTCCCCAGTTGCTCATAGTTTTCCTAGTCTAGCCCTATATCCTCATGGAGTCACTGGATCCTTTGTATTTGCTGTTCCATATGCTAATGTTTATTATATATCATATTTTTATCAGCCTCATATCAAATCTGGAAAGGCGCTACTTCATATTGGAATATTGACATGTGTTTCATATCACAATTTTGTAGATATTTAGGGAATTGAATGTGTGATAAATTGTCTTAATTTTTGTACTCTTTGGGAAGGAGTATGCATAGATATATTTTCCATTTCAGATTATGTTTGCAGATAAGAGTTTTAAATCTGCAATAAGCATTCAGATAATTCTCCTACTTCATCAGTTGATGAGATACAAGGAGTCTCTCCTCTTCTTTCTTGCAGGTTCTACACTCTAGCGCATGATCACAGAGTTCATGATTTCTTCAACAAGTCTTCCATACAGAAGCATTTCATTCACCTCATTCAAGTGAAGATAAATATATGTTGAAGACATATTATTTCAAATCCTCCTTTCTTGAGGGAGGATTTTCCAGATGTGTTTTTGACCCTTTCCTCACTTTTCTAGATGTGTGTTAAAGGGTGACCATAGCCTTGTTGTTGGGCCCTATATGCATCCATATGCATCAATATTTTTGACATACCGTCATAAATTCAGACTTATAGGGGGGTTTTGGAATATATTAAACCCACTCATAACTTAGGATAAAATAATTAATCATTATTTGATTTATTATTCACCCACTAGCTTAATTAGTTGGCATCCACTTGCACCTTAAAGTCAACACATGCCATCTATACCCCAGGAATTATTTATTTATGATTCTGGGTTGATCTTGACCACTTTATTGACTCCCAGAATTAGTAACAATGCTTTACAACATATCCTTCTTTATTCTTCTTTATCCTTCTTTTATGTGGATAAGGTAAAGCTAGTTAAACTAGAAAACCGGGCTCTTTTATTTCCAACCCATCCTTCATGAATTTCTCTCCATTTTCCAGGATTAGCATGCTTTTCCATCTCCCTTGACAACTCACTCATGCCTTTTCCAATTCTTGAGGTCCTTGATAGATTTGGGAAGTGCTTTAGCCACCTATGGGGGTTTACTATATTTTGGTAAGTCAACCTTTTTGAGATTTATGAGTTGTCTCCATACAAATCCATTTTCCTATGAGGGATGTAATATTTATGTACACTATTATTAATCGTTATTCAATTAAGGATACACACCAAAATTCATCTCTTCATTATTGTGATTTAGTCTCTTTTCTTCTCTCTAGTTTTCCTGTGTATGCTTGTGAGAACTATTAGTAGAAAGATCTATTTCCTGTGCTTCTTCTTAGCATATTTGATCATAGAATTGAAGCTATTATTTATACACAGAAACCATTTTGTGAGGTGGAGAGAGGTAAGTCCTTATAAGTTTCTTAGTCTTTTTATGCTTGTGCCAAAGGTGTGTGCTTACAAAGATTAAATGAAAACTTATCACCCTGTGTGTAAGAATTACACCTTACTGTTATCATATGTCCTCTTTCATGTTCCTAAACAATAATAATAGGTTAAAACACACATAAAGTTGTACATTTTACCGTGTTTTCTTGCATTCATAAATGTTAATTATTTTTTACCCAGGTTATTGGAGTTCACAAGTCTTGCTTCCAACCTTTTGTTTATTTAGCTAAAAAATCATTGAGGTATCGAGGTTTCTACCCACTCCTTCCCGCAAAGGTAAACAAAAAACTTAGTGAAACGTAGTAGTGGCTTAAACCCGAAAACTGAGGAATCTTTGAGGTACCGTTAAACTTTGGTTTGCACCTAACACCCTGGAAATAATTCTACATAATGGTGCTGACCCTAAGAAGGATCGCAGGCAATGCATCCTCACATATACATAGGTTGAGGAGAGGATAACACAAAGGCTCTATAGGGTAACACCGTTTAGGGTATAAGTCCACAAGGAGTTTCTTCTTTTCTGCATACTCATCCCTTGACCTGCATGAACGGAGAATCTCATAGGCCGCAAAGCACCTATCCCATTGGGAACTCAGTACTGAGTCTCCATGGTTTCTAACAATCACAACATCAGCTAGGATAAGAACCAAAACTGTGTGGCAAAAATTGAGTAAAAACTCCATGAAGGATGGGCTATCATGCTAGAAGGTATGTGAAAACTCTATGCCTTCTCGAAAATGCATTCTAGGGAAAAAAAGAGGAAGTGAGGCCAAGGAACTCTTCAAAACATTCTTTAGGTGACTTTAGCCGCCTTCCCACTATAACAAAAAAATACCCTAAGGGATTTGTATTTTCTTCTATCAGGAAAGGGCTGCAGAAAAGAGAAAGGAAAGGCTAACCACAGTAAAACTCGTTAAAACACTAAACCTCTACCACATATATATAAATTTTAAGACCCTAACAGAATCAATAAGACAAAGTACAATTTCAAGTACCTACCTATCAAGAAGTGAACACGGTGTTGGGATAAGTACAAGCTACATATGCCCATTGGCGATTGGATGATCTCAAAACGATGTTTGTGGTCAAACAAAATCAAAAGAAATGCACCATATATATATATAAATAAAAAAAATCATCATTAATACGGTGGTTGAAAATCATTTAATGTCGCGGGTTCAAACGCCATTTTGCGCCAACTCGACAACTTACTGCGTAATGCCGACACATTTCGACATCTTTCTACAAGTTTTTTCTGATGCATCGACAATGAAAAGCAAGTTTTTTCGTGACAGTGTGGAAAAAAAAAGATGAATTCTTCTGATAGTGTCGACATAACACATTGAAAACCCTCAATCGATTTCACTTGTTAGAAAAACTTAAGAACTCTTCCAATGGGTTTAACGTGTCGAGGATTTTCTAGAAAATATCCGAACACTTGGCCTCAAAAAATCTTGGCAACAACTGTTAATCTCCCTGATCGAATCAGAATGAACTCGCATGTAACTCGCGATCGTGTTTGAAAAACTTGTCGAGTTCTTCCGATACGTTGGAAAAACTTGTCGAGTTGATCTGATATGTCAAAAATACTTAATGAAACGATTGATGTGACTTGTCGAGAAAAATTGTTGAAATCCTCTGATATATTTAACTTTGTGGAAATATATAAAAAAATCCAAGAACTTGGCAGCAAAAACAACCTCAACAATAATTGTTAATTTACTCAACCGAATCAGAAGAAAATCGTAAGTAACTCGTAAGCGTGTCAGCAAAACTCGCTAAGTTCTTTCGATACGTTGGAAAAACTTGTTGAGTTGATCCCATGCATTGGTAAAAATTTCTGAGATGCTCCAATGTATCGACAAAACTGGCTGAGTTGATCTGATGTGTCGACGGAACTCGCTGAGTTTTTCCGATACGTCGGAAGAAAAATTTGAGTTGTAACTTAGCAAAAAAATATTCTTGCTCAACTTCTTGAAAAAATCAAGTGTTAGGATGAACTCTTCTAAGAAATAAAAACTTGTCTAAGGAATATTAAAATCAAAACATAAGGAGGGGCCCTAAAATGTAACAAATTTTGGCGAAGCAGTTGCAGTAGAAATAACTGGAGACTGGATGCTGAACACAGATCTATGAGAAAAATGTCTTTGAAAAAAATCACTGCTATATGGTACTTGATTACAGATATACAACAATCTCTTAAATGTATTCTTTGAGATTATTTAAGAAGATAGACTTATCTAGGGATATAAAAGTTTGTGCATCACATCGATTTTAGTATTTTGGGAGTAGGGTAACTAGGATTACAAATCTCGATAACTCTCTTGGGGCCAAAATATGAGATTCATTTTACCTCTGTCTTTTGGTCGCCACTGGATATTACTCCACATGATTGTAAACAAGGTTATACATATATATGTGTTTGTTCCTCATTCCCATGCTTGTATTAAATTGAGCACATAGAAGTGTGGACCAACACACAACTCACAAGATAGATCATACAATTTACTCAGCAATTGAATAATGATACAGTGAAAAAATGGCTTGCAACTGTGAATGCTTTCATTAATAAAAAGAAATTAGATAATTAATTACAATGAAGTACAATGGCTAAATAGACTCATTCAATTTGAATTCATGTCAGGAAATTCGAATTGATTGGACTCTACTTGACTGAATGGTTAACTGGCCTTGTCTAAATAATTATCGGAGTTCAAAACCCAAACTCAAGTGTCTAATTCAGTGTTGACTAGTCTAACTGACCGAGGTAGGTGAGCAGATGTGCCTCACCTGCATGCAACCATGCAATCCTAGTGCTAACTTAGTAGAATTGAATGTAAGGGACTAGAACTTAATGTAACTGAATCCTAACTGAGCTTGACTAGTCACCGACTTAACTCAACTGATGAAGGTTGGTATTGGCACTCCCAATGGCTCCTAATTTGTAGGGATTGATCTAGGAGGATCCTAAATTGATGCATGAAAGTGAAATTAGTGGAAGTTTGGCTAAATTAGTGTTCCCCACACTTTAGTAACTGATACATGTGTGCCAATTAGGCCAAGTGGACCCAATGGTGCTAGTGACTAAAAATAGACTGAAATGTTGATGTATTTGTAACTTCGGAATGTATTCAATTGAATATCTTATGATTGTACTGCAATGATCCTATCGGAAGTATAAACAATGTAATCACGTCATGTCATACCCCGATGTTCCTATCGGGATATTCAATAATGTAAACAAGTCATGTAAAGTCATAGAGGGTAACCCTCCTTATTGTTCAAGGGTTAAAGTCCCCACAGTTGTGGGGCACTAAAGTCCCCATAGTTGTGGGGCACTAGGGTTATTAGACTCTCCTAGAGAAGTTGACCCTGGTGAGTTAATGTCAAGTTAGGAATTAGTATAAATAGAGAGTGAGCCTCTCTATTTATCACACAGTCACTCACACTCAGTTGTAGAGCACGAGTGAGAGAGAAGAAGATGGGATTAGAGAGAGAGAGAGAGAGATTATTGTTGTCGGGAGATCATCTTTATATCTTTGGGTTTTAGCTTTGGTGCTGATTCTATCTCTGAGGAAGTTGCGGGGTTTTCTCCTTTATGGTTTCCCTAAGGAAAATCTTTGTGTCCACTGTCTCTTGTGATTGATTGTTGCGCTTGTTATTCTCTCATTTAAGATCTTAAGTTTATATTGATCAAATGATAAAAATCTAACATGGTATTAGAGCTAACCTGAGAAGAAGACACGGTGCAACTTTTGAAGCTAGGGATTCCTACTTTTTTGGTATCTATCTACAGATCATCAACAAAAGGAGGCTAGGATGACTCTCCTCCCTAGGGCACATCTTTCTGTCAAAGTAGAATCTGATTATGAGCATTTTCAGTTTTTGGCCTGACACTGCTGCAGGAAATTAGGGATTTCCACAGAAGTGGAATTTTTGAGTGAACCCAGGCCTGGATTGATATCCTCCCCAAAATCAAAGTTTAGAGATCAAGATCAAAGTTTTTGGTTGGGTAGAACTTCAGGAAAGTCAAACCCTAAATCTGCTCCTACAGAAATTCAGCTCCAGATCCAGTTCTGACATCTTAAACTGGTAAGATCTAAATCTTTTGCATTTCCATTTGAGTTTCTTTGTTAAGATGTCTCATCACACCAAGCTTGATGAAAATCTTGAGGGAGCTGACAACTTCTGAGCCTGGAAGTATAGAATCTCCCTGGTCCTGGAAGAAAATGAATTCGACTCCTACATAAGTGAAGAGGTTCCAGTTCCAGAGGGAGATCAGGCTAAGGCTTTACACAAAAAAAAATTGGTCATGGCTAAGAGGATTATTTCTGATTCAATCAAGGATCACCTCATACCTCAAGTTTCCTCCCTAAAGACACCTAAAGAGATTTTTGATGCCCTGATTAAGCTATTTGAAGGGAAGAACATCAATCAAAATATGACTATGAGAAATGAATTGAAGAATGTGAAGACCCAGATTGCGGAGACCATACAGTCATATTTTACAAGGGTCTCCCAGATCAAAGAACAACTTCAAGCAGTGGATGAAGATGTAGAGAATGCAGAAATTGTGATGACCACCCTGAATGGTCTTCCTAGGGCATGGGACTCTTTCATTCAAGGAATCTGTGCCATGAAGAAGCAAATCAAGTTTAGCAGACCGTGGGAGGAATTCTCACAAGAAGAAGCTCAAATAGTATCTCGAGAAGAAAATATGGGAAATGAAGATAGAGCTCTCACAGTCCACAACAAGAAAACAAGAAGGGACCATCATCACTCCAAAGGTAAGCATTCACACCCTAGAAGAGACCTATCTACTATCAGATGTTACACATGTGATGAGAAAGGACACATATCCATATACTGTCCTAAAAACAAAGGTGGCTCTCACAAGAAGAAGGGAAACAAGAAGAGACATCATGCTCAAACTACAGAAGATGATGAACCTCCCAAGAAGAGAGCCAAACAAGAAAGTGAAGAAGAATATGTTCTGATATTTACCCTCATGGGAACTGTCTCACATGGAAGCAATGATAGGATTATAGATAGTGGTGGTTCCAAACACATGACGATATTTAAGGAATCCTTTGTGAAACTATCAGAACATGAATCACCCCACAAGGTGAAACTTGGGGAAGACTACCAGTATCCAATAAAAGGTAGTGGTGAATCCTCCTACAAGCTAGACTCTGGAAAGTCTATGAAAATGAAGGATGTCCTATTTGTACCAAGACTAAAGAAGAACCTTCTCTCCATCTTGGCATTAGATGCAAAAGGCATGAGATTTGCATTAATAGATGTCCAAGTCCTCATGTGGCCAAAAGGAAAGACTATTGATGATAAATTAGTAATTGGAGAGCAAGAAGGAGGACTATACAAATTGAAGGGCCAACTAGAACAAGCTTTGGTTCATGACTCAGTAGAACCAAATGAACTTTGGCATAGAAGGCTTGCACATGTGCACTACAGGGCACTACCACTTGCAAGCAAAGTTGTTGAAGGTCTTCTAGAAATGCAGGAAAAAAATGAAGGTGTATGCAAAGGGTGTGGGAAAGGAAATAATATGAAGAAGACATTTCTAAGTAGAGAGAGCAAGGCAAAATGAATCTTGGAAACAATCCACTCCGATGTATGTGGTCCAATGTCATCTAGTTCTCTAAGCGGGTATGTATATTATGTTTCTTTCATTGACGATTTTTCTAGAATGACATGGATATACTTCATGAAGAACAAGGATGAAGTATTTAGCAAGTTCAAAGAATTCAAAGCCTTGATCAAGAACCACACAGAGAAGAATATCAAGATATTTCGATCAGATAATGGCGGATGATTCACATAAAATGAACTCAAAGAATTATGCAGAGATTCAGGGATTAAGAGGGAGTTGACCACTCCATATAATCCACAATAGAATGGGGTTGCAGAAAGGAAGAACAGAACAATCATGGAAGCAACAAGGGCAATGCTTCATGATCAAGATGTTCCTATGTATCTATAGGTAGAAGCTGCCAGGACAGCTGTGTATGTACAGAACCGTACTCGACATAGAGGACTAGAGAACAAGACACCTAAATAAGTCTTCTCCAGCAAGAAACCATAAGTCAATCATCTCAGAATATTTGGATGTCCGGTGTACATACACATTCCAAAAGAAAAGAGGACAAAGTTAGATCCTCCACGAAAGAAGGGTATATTTGTGGGATACTCTGAAAACTCGAAGGATTACAGAATATACTTCCTAGGATTCAAGAAGATCGACATCAGTAGAGATGTAACATTTGATGAAGACTCGACTTACATCAAATCTAGAAAAAAGACCTATTGAAGACTCTGAAGAATCGAAAGTACCGAAAATCCCTAATGCAACAATGAATGAAGCAACTCCAGAAAAGATCGCGAAATGGAAGAAACTCAAGAACCAGTAGAGCCAAATCAAGAAAATAATCCTCACAAGAGGAAACCTGCATGGGTACGAGAGGCTATCCAAGGTGCAGAAAGATATGGGGCACCAGAAGAAATGCATAGAGAAAGAAAGAGAACTGGGTCCTACTCCGGATATGTAGCCCTGTTATGTGACATCATTGATAACGAACCTTCCAACTATGAAGAAGCGACATAGAAGAAAGAATGGAAGGATGCTATGATCGAGGAGTACTAGTCGATAATGAAGAATGATGTTTGGGATGTTGTCCCAAGACCAGAGGGGAAGTCTATTGTGACTTCCAAGTGGATCTACAAGATCAAGCATGTTGCAGATGGTAGCATAGAAAAATATAAAGCGAGATTTGTGGCTCATGGATTCTCCTAGAAAGAAGGAATCGATTATGAAGAGACCTTTGCACCTGTAGCTAGATACACTTCCATTAGATCAGTACTTGCTCTGGCTGCAGTCATGAAATGGAAAGTACACCAGATGGATGTCAAGACAGCTTTCTTGAATGGTGTAGTAGAAGAAGAAGTGTATGTGGAACAGCCACTCGATTTTGATACACATGACAGGGAGACTCATGTGTGAAAATTGAATAAATACCTGTACGGTTTGAGACAGGAACCTAGCACATGGTACGACATAATTGACAGCTTCTTGACTAGTTTGGGTTTTACCAAGAGTAAAGCAGATCCCAACCTTTACTTAAAGGTTGAAGAAGGGAACCTAGTGATGGTCCTACTGTATGTAGATGACCTATTCTTAACAGGTGCAAATGGATTGATTGATGACACGAAGAGAAATCTTGCTGCTGAGTTTGAGATGAAGGACCTGGGTATGATGCATTACTTTCTAGGCATGGAGGTTTGGAAGAATGCAGATGGAATATCCCTAGGACAAGGGAAGTATGTAGTAGAGATCTTGAAGAGGTTCAGGATGATGGACTACAAGGCCATGACCACACCTATGGCATCGAATTTGAAGCTATTGAGTGATGCTTCATCAGAGTCGGTTGATGCTACGATGTATCGTCAGATGACTGGGTCCTTGATGTACCTGATGAACATGAGACCATATATTTTCTTTGCTGTGAACACATTGAGCCAGTTCCTGACAGATCCGAGACATGTTCACTTGATTGCTGCAAAGCATATTCTGAGGTACCTAAAGGGTACAGCTAATTATGGGCTCAAGTATGAGGCGAATCAGAAGATTAACCTAGAGGATTATGTGGATTTGGATTGGGTAGGAAGTGCCATTGATAGGAAGATCACCTCGGGGTGCTGCTTCAGTATGGGATCAGCTGTGATCTCTTGGTTTACTAGGAAGCAATCCTGTGTGGCACTAAGTACAACCAAAGCAGAGTATGTTGCACCTTGTTTGATTAGTTGTGAGGTACTATGGATGAGAAAGGTACTGTCTAATTTGTTTGATCTCCAGTTAGATGCTACTTGTATATATTGTGACAACTAGAGTTGTGTGAAGTTGTCAAAGAACCTAGTGTTCCATGACAAGTCGAAGCATATCGAGATCAATATCACCATATCAGGGATATGGTGTAGAGAGGAGTAGTGAAGCTCCAGTATGTTTCCATGGACGAATAGATAGCTGATGTGTTGACCAAACCATTAGCCAGAGTGAAGTTTGAGTACTTCAGGGAGAAGCTTGGTTCTCTAGATCGAGGTTCCTTCCAAGGGGAAGTGATGAGTCCATGAGCCCTTCTGACATGGTGAGAGGATTGGTTCCTTCCATGGTTAGTTGTAAGTGTTGTTCCCTTCTGACATGGTGAGAGGATTGGTTCCTTCCATGGTCAGTTGTAAGACCTGTGTATTTTTGACATGATGGCAGGATTGGTTCCTTCCATGGTCAGATATATGTGATGATACCACATCCATTATGAAAAAGGACTAGCTTTGTGATGACACATCCATTTTGAAAAAGGAATGGCTCTGTGTAGATGCCACATCCAGTATGAAAAAGGACTGGCTTTGTGATGACATATCCAGTATGAAAAAGGAATAGCTATGTGTAGATGCCACTTCCAGTATGAAAAATGATTGGGTATGTGATGACACATCCAGTATGAGAAAGGACTGGCTCTGTGTAGATGCCACATCTAGTATGAAAAAGGACTGGCTCTGTGATGACACATCTAGTATGAAAAAGGACTAGCTATGTGTAGATGCCACATTTAGTATGAAAAAATACTGGCTCTGTGATGACACATCCAGTATGAAAAAGGACTGGCTCTGTGTTGGTTCCACATCTAGCATGAAAAAGGGTTGGATCTTTGATGATACATCTAGCATGAAAAAGGGTTGGCTTTGTAGAGGACTACATCTAGAATGAAAAAGGACTGGCTCTGTAGATGTGCATCCAGCATGAAAAAGGGATGGCTTTGTCGATGAAGACCTACATAGAGGCTAGGCCTACACCCAGCATGAAAAAGGGTTGGCTCTATAGAACTTCCTGTGACGAGTAGAATTGAGAGATAGCACCATTTGTTTGAGATAGCAGAATCAGTAATGGTGATGATGATCTAGATGATCCAGAATTGATGATGATCCAGTGATGATGATCTAGCCTAGATGATCTAGACTTGAAGATGAAGATGACTTGATGATGATCCAGATGATCCAGAATTGATGATGGTCCAGACTTGATCCAATGAAGAAGACTTGTGCTGATGAATTGTATCGAGAGAATACCTTCCTAGTTAAGAGGGAGTGTTGATGTATTTGTAACTTTGAAATGTATTCAATTGAATATCTTATGTATTGTACTCTGATGATCCTATTGGAAGTATCAACAATGTAATCAAGTCATGTCATACCCCGATGTTCCTATCGGGAGATTCAATAATGTAAACAAGTCATGTAAAGTCATAGAGGGTAACCCTCCTTATTGTTCAAGGGTTAAATTCCCTGCATTTGTGGGGCACTAGGGTTATTAGACTCTCCTAGAGAATTCAGCCCTGGTGAGTTAATGTCAAGTCAAGAATCAGTATAAATAGAGAGTGAGACTCTCTATTTATCACACAGCCACTCACACTCAGTTGGAGCGCATGAGTGAGAGAGAAGAAGCTGGGATCAGAGAGAGAGAGAGACTGCTTCTATCAGGAGATCATCTTTGTATCTTTGGGTTTTACTTTTGGTGCTGATTCAATCTCCGAGGAAGTTGTGGGGTTTTCTCCTTTATGGTTTCCCCAACGAAAACCTTTGTGTCCATTGTCTATTGTGATTGATTGTTGTGCTTGTTATTCTCTTAGTTAAGATCTTAAGTTTATATTGCTCAAATGATAAAAATATAACATGAAAGGAATCCATATTTAGACATAATCCTGATTTAGACATAATTGACCAAATTGGACAAGGGAGGATTATAATCATAGCATCTTGTCAGCATTCTTTTGATGCTTTCTATTTTAATGACATTTGTCCTTTTGAGTCTTCCTTGATTGCTTCTTATACTTTCAGAAAATGTCATGGGTTCTTCCATCCATAATGTCCTTTTGTGTGAGTGATCAACTTATTTCAATCTCACGAACGGAAAAGAACCTCTCTGAGCAATATTTTTTGATCTGATGTTTTTCTTTCATCATATATTCTTAGATGTAGACTGTTTGTCTTGGAATTTTGACTCTTTACTATAATCCTTTTGGATTTCAATTTGTAGCATGTGATTATTTTGAATTCCATACATCTGTCAGTCCTGCTTCCTTTCCGTGAGGCTATCATGGTCAACTTCCTAGGACAGATATTAATGTGAGGATGGGTGGAGTCCTAAGATAGTAATCTATACCTCATAAGCCCTAGTTATTTTACAGGGGTTCAATGACTACAATTGGGTTTGAAAATAGCTTCCCTTTCTACAATCTATCAATAATTAAAGAATCTCAACTTTGACCAAATTTTACTGCACATGTTTTCCTGTAAGCAGTTCCCGTCTTTCAAATAATTTTGTGATTATTCATATTCCTATGTCTCCAAGCGTCAAATATTGAGATGGTTTATTCTAGGAGAAAATCAAGCAAACCAAAGGAAATCAAAAAAAGAAAGAAAACTAAATGAAAACTTAAGAACATAAAAGAAAGGTTTTATTTATGTACAAAAGGATTCCTAAAAAGAACTAGGTGAAGTACTTTTTGAGAACAAGTCCATTAACAGTAAGGTTCTCTTCCTACCCTTGTAAATATTGCAACTTATAAGTTGAGGGGCCAAGGTATTCAGCAATCTGATAGGGTCCAACCCATAGATGTTTAAATTTGGTATGCTTTCCCTTCTCGTCATGCAGGTGAACTGTATGTTTTGCTTCACCATTTGCTACAAAGGTTTTACAATTTGTGCAAAATCTGGTACAAAAATTTGAACAAAATTTATCGTACCCATAAAATATTGCATAGATTTTTTATTATGGGGTAAGGGCATTTGAGATATAACTTCAACTCTCTTTGGGTCTATGGAGATTCCCTTCTTTGAAATGATATGACCCAACAATTTTCCTTCTAGAATCGCGAAGATTCTTTTCTTTGGATTTAAAGATATGCCATATTTTCTACAACGATAAAAAATCCGTTTTAAGTGAAAAGCGTGATCTTCTCTTTCCTTAGAGAAAACTGTCACATCATCTAAGTACACCACTACACAGTGGCTGATTAGTCCTCGGAATGCGATATCCATGGCCCTCTGAAATGTAGCTCCAACATTTAAGAGGCCAAATGGCATTCTCCTATAAGCAAATGTTCCCCACTTCATGTGAAATGTAGTCTTCAGTCTATCCTGTGCGGACACCAATACTTGATTATAGACTGAAAAACCATCTATTAAGGAGAACAATTTTGATCCTGATACCATTTGAATAATTTTTTCCGTCGGTGGAAGTAAATAATTATCTTTATCTGATGCTCGGTTTAGATTTTGGAAGTCGACACACAACCTTATTTATCTTGAATTATTTCTTACTTGAACCAAATTAGCCACCCATTCGGAATGTCGAACTCTGAAGATAATCTTTGCATCAAGTAACTTCTTTACCTCATTTTAGATTAAAGGTTCCAACTTTGGATGCATTTTCCTGAGTTGTTGCTGAAATGTTTTTACGCCTGTTTTAATAGGGATAATGTGCTGAATGATGCATGTCTCACAGATTTTTATGTCCTCATACATAGAGATGAATATATCTTTATATTTATGAAACAAATATAAACCAACACCTTTCTCCAGGCAAGCAACACTTTCCTAGATTTACGTACTTGGGCTCAACTTGCGTCTCTAAATTTATCAGTTCATATTGCATGGATGAATTGTTGGTTTTGACGTTGGCTTGTTTTCAGAATTTTTTATGTAAATCAAACATTCCTTCCAGTGTCCTTACTCCCTTGGGCATGAAATTTCCTTTGGTTAGTTATCCATTTTGTAAATATGCCTGATGTTCTTTGTCATCAATCACAAATTCTTTGGACACTTCATCATTGGTCAGAAAATTGATAATTTGTTTATCGTCATCAAACACCCTCAAATTTGTAATATTATCTACTACTGATGTCCTGAAAATAAGTTCAATAGAACACTTATGAATAATTGGCACTAACCTAGAAGCAGAAGCAGCTAAAAAATCAGCTGCATCATTTTGTAATCTAGGAATTGAGTTTATATTAAAAGCATTAAAATGTGCTATCAAATTCCATACTTCAGCTTCATATCCTTTTAGGTGCGGCGATAAACAATGAATTGTGTCTCTAACTTTCCTAACCACTATCTCAAAATCACCGAAATTTTTAAAATTTTTAACATTAAGCTCAATGGATTTCTTCAGACCTTGGACTAGAGATTCAAATTCAACGATATTGTTTATGCATTCAAAATCTATCCTACAAGAGAGAAACTATTTGTTATTTTTAGGATCAATCAGGACACAACTAGCTCCTTATCCCTCTTGCGTTTTAGAACCATCAAAATATAAAAACCAAAACCTATCTTCTAACTCTACCTGGTTAGTATCATTTCCTATGTTAGTGACTAAATTTAATATGTTACAGTAAATATCATTAGTTTGTGAAAATGGAAGGAGATCGGGATGCTTGTCTGATTCACAATTGACTTCTTCAGCTTGATATTTCCCTTGCTTAATCTCTAAAAATTAGTTTCCCAAAACTGAAGATGAGAAATTTACAGGCTCATGCTTCCAATCCAACTGAGTTACAGTATGTTTGATATGCGATTCCCTTAATATCTTAATATTATTATGAATATTTTGATATGGAAGCCAAATGTGAGACCAATTGGTTGCAAAGTAATCATTAAGTTTTGTTGACGAGTCCCTTCTCAATATCAATCCATAAGATTCTGGTATATCCACTACCATGATACCTATGAACTGATAAACTCTAGGATCTGTAGATAATTGAATTAACACATCTTTCATTTCACCAATGACTTTGACAACAGATCTATCCAGTTGAATTATCAGATATGGGGATGGTGTGGGTTGACCATTAATCTTCTTACATATTGAAAGAGGCATGACATTTGATGAAGCTCCATAATCTACCAAACAGTTATGTATATTGTGATTAAAAATATCAAATGATAACATAAAAGGCAAAGTCTGAGATTTATATTTTCCTCCAATGCTTTCTTTGTTAACTTCAGTATCAGATTCAATGGCTTCCGGGATACTGCTGCCTATTGATCAAAGGCTTCCAAAAGTTTCTTTCTTTGTTGAGGCAGATTACATAATTCGAATAGAGAAATATTTGCTTTTGTTTTCTTAATGTCTTCTACAATATCATACCCCATGGCATGTTCTACCAAACATTTCTTAGTGCCTTTTGTTTTATTTATCACGGTCTTCACAAGTTTGTTGACTACTGGGTTTGTCTCTCTTATGTTTACCATATTAGACTTAGGTGTTGTTTGAGTAGTACCGAGAATTTTCTTCATGTTTTCTTTTATCTTCTTTATTTTAGCGAGTACTAAACTTTCATCCACTGCCGATCCTTTAGTTCTAGTTGTAACATTAATTGATGACACTTGAATCTTTTCAGTAGCCTCTTCTTCGTTCATCCCCAATGTAGGTGCCCAATCCCATAATACCACCGTGGTTTCTTCTGACTCATTGGTTTGGTCTTGTTCTACCTCTGTCTCTGTCAATTGGGCATCTAATAGTTGATTCATAACCAAAGTCATTGATTTTATCCACTACAAGAATTTTTTTCAGAATGATGCTCCTGATGTAAAGTACAAAAATAATCCATGGCTACTTCATTAAAATTTAAAACAATAGAATTAATTAAAGGAGATTGAGACTGTCCACATTCTTCTTTTTTCTTGTAATAAGTCTTGAATGGATTTCTAGATGAACTAAATCCCTTTCCCTTTTCCAAGTCTACTATCTTATTTGATAACATCTGAACCATCTTGACTACATTCTCCAACTCATTCGGGTGCTCTTCCTTGGGTCTAGTTAACAACAAAGGTTTTTTACCGGCTGTTGGTTTTACTTCTAGTTCTGAAGTATGCTTTGCTATACTATCAAGATTGGCTTCCACCCTGTTGGCTTCATCATAATTTTCTATCAATGTAGGTTTGAATTCTCTTTTCACAAACATTGTTATAGGGGGATACAGTGCTGTAGTATAATATTCCACCAAATATTATTCTGTCCGTTTTGTTGCAACACTAAAACTGCTTAGAACAGTAGTAAACCTTTGGTTGAAATATTGAACTATTTCTTTCTTTTCCATCTTCATAGACAATAATTCTTTCATAAGAGTAGGAACCATTTTTTGATTACCGAATTTACTTTTAAATACCCTTTCAAAAGTGTCTCAGTTTGTTATTGAATTGGATTGTAGACTAAAAAACCAAGAAGATGCTTTAGGCTCAAAAGTATATGGAAAAAGTCAACATACAACATCTTCATGTTTGACATTTAAAAGCTCCAGAGCTAGATAAAAACTTTTCAAGTGGTCTTCTATAGAAATTCCTTTTCCAAGGTCAAAATTCGGTAATACTCTCTTTGGGTGCTTAGGAAAATCATGCAAAGGTGCAGCCAGATTAAGTGGTGTTCTCTCCCTCCATGCCGATTGATTTACAGTTGCGGCCATAACCTGAGGTGGAGACTGTGGGAAAAATTGAGTTGTAGGAGACTCTAGTCCCAACTGATCAAGGGGTTGGATGATTTATTGAATAGATAGATACACTAACTCTTCCAAATTTTCCACAAGGATAGAATCTTAAGTATAAGAATTTTTTTTTGGGATCCTGCCTTCTTGGTAACACATAGATTGCTTTCAATCCTCCAAGTTTCTTAACGTAAGATCTTGTGCCTCTTCGAAAATGATCAACTTATTCAAATGGGACAACATACATATGTTCTGAACCTTCTTCTTTAGAACTTACATTTTCTTGTTCTTCAAGAATGAAACATTCAGGAAACATAGTTTTATATCTATTTTCAGTGGAATAATTTTTTGCAAATGGACTTCCTCTGCTAGTCATGCACTAGTGGCCCTCCTTCTAGCGCCAAAACGGTTGATGCCTAAACAATTCCCAGGTATTGACAGTGGGGATTCTCCCTGGTAACCGATCCCAACTAGATCGTCCACCGTTTGGTATGGGTAACTCGTCCGGTTAGTGGCCCGACTACAGTAGATCTAAGGTTGTTTTAAATCTTTACCAGTTACGACCCGGTCCGACGTTCATGTATTTTTATTTAAATGAATGAAATGAAAATGCCTCAGATAAATCCAGGTGACTGATGAACAAGAACCTCACAAGTGATGTGTAGGTTCTTGCCTCCCGTCTTATCATTCTTGTTCCTCGATCACTTCTATAAATCTAAAACTAAGCAAATTTATTGTATTCTAATATATTCTAGTATAATCTATTCTATCCCCTTAGGGAGAAAATTTAAAAGAAATAAAGCAATGTATTGTAATTATTTGTAATGAATCTCGCATATAATTGTTCCAATTCCATACACATAGTTACAATAGAAAGATTATCAAATATAGCTTTGAAATAATAAAGTACTCATTACTTGATTTATGCATAGAATTTTATATAGAAAGAAAAACCATTCATCATTAAAGAAATAATTCATAAAAGTAAGAATGATCTTATAGTTTCACGGAAACTAAATAGAAATAATTCGACATTTGAAATTCCACACAATCCATGCAAAATCTTGTGCAGTCCTTTCCCAGCCAATATAACCTTCTTTATTAGCAGAAAAATCATTTCTTCTTACAAATAATCCAACCTTCTTGTGCTAGTGAAAAGTCCTTCTATTATACCTTCTACCTCTATTTATAATACAATTACAATGACTCATCGACTTCCTTGACCTTAGGACTTCCAAAATTTTGTTTTTAGTGCTTTGCACTAAAAAGTGACAAAATAACAAAATACATAAAAAGACAAAAGTTCTTAAGTTGGCCCAGCCAAACTTGAAATATATTCCCCCCCATGAATTGGATTCTTCAATGATAGTCTAATAATTTATCGGCTCTAGCATTTGCATTGTCACTTCGTGTACGACCAACTGGGTTTCCACGTGTGTCGCCCTTTATGGAGTGGTTCTATATAAGTCTTCTAGGATATAATTGTTGACATAGGCTTGTGCAACCCAAGTTCTAACATCTTCTTCATTGATAATTTCCAATTTCTGAATGTACTGTTCATCCTCGTGTAATCTATCATGTAGATATGACACATGATTGTCTTGGTTTGGGAAGTCATCGATCTTTGCAACCGAAGAAAGCTGTCATATATCATGAACTTGGCACATCTTTTTATAGAACTCTGTACATTTTTCCAGGGTCTTTTCAATCTCATTGTTCAATCTTACAGAAGCTTTTCTGCAAAAATCCAGAAGTTCCATCTCTATTTTCAGGCCTCCGACTATCTTCTGTGACAAGTGTTCAGGAAATATGAAGTTGGCCTCCACCCAGGTCAACTGGCTTTGAACCTTTTCAGTGAATTTTATTAGTCTTGTTCTAAAATTAAGTGACTTTGGTATGATCTCATTCAATATTGTTTCTACCATCTTTATCTTGTAAGTTTCATCCAAGAGATTTATTTAACTTGATGTATCTTTCTACGAATTGTGCAAGCCTGGTCGCGGAAAGGGGTTATGTCCAACTGCCTCTCATTTTATACCTTAAGTTGAGTTTCAAGAGATCCCTTTTGTGCCACCAATTCTTCTACTTAGGTTCTTAATTCCCCCATCTGTTGGCTTGTTGCAGACTCTCTTGATTCTAGCTTCGAGATCTTAGCTTCAAAATATTTCTTCTCTCCCTCCATAATCATCGCTTGTACTTTTAAGGAATCTTTCTCTGTTTCCAATGCTTGATACTCTCTTTGGAGTCTTTCCTTTTATGATAGGGTAGCCTCATGTTTTCTTTTTAGTTCTATGCCTTCTCCTCTTCCCTTAACTAGAGTATCTTTCATTTTGAACATATTTTCTTTATGATTCTCTAAACTTTCTATCAACCGATCTACTTTGTCAGCACTGGATTGTGCAGCTGATACACTCATTGAGGCCATGAATTTGGGGTATTTATTTGTACCCTCCATAATGGTATTTTTGGTTATTGTAACCACATCAGCATTTGTTGTTGTTTTCAATCTCTTTTCATACCTTCTGGTGATGGTCTTTCTTGTCTTATCATAAAATATGGTGTCCAAACATGCCACTATGTGCTGCTTAGATGGAGTAAACAGAGTGATCCCTAGTTCTGTGAAAGGAATGTGGCCACTCGTGATTGTGCTACCTGATGAAGTAGGAGGATCTATTGGGTTGTTCTAAACTTCCTCTCAGTCCAATTCTTCCCTAAGCTTGTCCTCCTCCTCCTTGTTTTGTTCTTCAACTGCGTTCTTGTCTTCCAGTTGTTTTCTCTCTGATTCTTCTTCCCTTAACCTATTTTCTTCTTCTTTCTGCCTTCGAGCCTCTTGTGCTCATTTCCTTTTAGCCTCTTCCTATTGTAACTTTAATGTTTCTTCCTTTTGTTTATGCAACTTCCTCTCTGCTGCACTACTTCTTGAGCCACCTTTCTTCTTGAACCGCTTGCTCAACTCAGTCATGTTGATGGCTGCTCTTTACACCTCTTTGTCATTATCAAAGTGATCCATGTATTCATAGCATATCCCAATGATTGCACAATGTTCAAAAAATTGTCCATGACTGTCATTTCTATGGAAACTCTTCTCCCCAAAGTGAAAAATTTCCAAATCTTTTACAAACTTTGAGGCTCCTTCGAATTTAGTGAATTTGCAACTTCCTATGCAAAAGGGCAGTGGTGGAAAGGTTTCCTTTTTCATGTCAAAGAAGAAGTTACTTGCTCCATTTATGAAAAATTGCATGACTGCTTCTTTATGGACTACATAGTCCGTGGCATATCTTGGAAGCAGTGACAGGGATTTGGAGCCTCCATACATACTCAGGTATGTTCATTCTTGAGAGAAAAAGTAATCCCCATATTCACAAATAACGTCCATGGTGATATCCGACAAGTATTTGGGATATTTGAGGAAGATCATCTCATACAGGGGCATAAAAAAATATTCATTTATAATCTTGTAGAAACTTGCATACCTATGCTCCCATAGAATCTGATAAGAAACATATACATAAGTCTGTGTGTGTGTCCAAGTGCACCCGAGCTTAGGGAATGGGTGTCTGCACATGATGCAATCAATCAGGTAGGAGGCCATGTATAATTATGACCTTTTTTGAGTTATCCCTCCTTGTGCGGTAGCTACACAGGATAACAAGCTACTTGATATGATATCTTCCTAGTTGAAAATTGTGCTTTCAAAGGCCACATAGTAAATTAGCATGATCCAACTTAATTTATACAATTTTCCATTTTCCTGACCAAAAATCCTATTCAACATTAAGGTGATGATCCTAAAAGGGGGCGTAAGCTTGCAGACTCGTATTCACTAGTTTCCTTTTGGTGCAATTGTATTCCTGTTATCATCATGTTCTTGGCACACTCCAGAATATTGAAATCTACCTTGTTGACCCACTCATCAGTCATCATAACCTGTGGAGGTGGTAGCTTGCAGGCCAAAGTTATGTAGGATGGAGTCAAATACGCAAAATATCCCCCTTCTATATTATAAATAATCATTGTAGAAGGGTTCATCTGGGGCAAAATCCAGCCGATAACCTCTGCGCATGGGAACAACTTTGGGCATATATCTCTCCCCATTTGAATTCTTGGTCAGCTCCTGTAATGGCCCGAGTGTCCTCAAATTTTATCTCAATCCTAGATATGATCTATACATCTAAATCAACCTCACTGGCCTTAGCTTTCTTCTTGCCACTCTTTTTAGGCATGGTGCGAGTTTATCATTTCCAAAACTGTCCTTTGGGAGGTAATCCTTCTCAGTGAGGGTAGCAACTGTGACATGATCATAGTGAGAGATGTCTTAGTAATACCATGGTTATCTCGAATAGCTTAAAACAACATGCATTTTGAATAAAAATGAAATACCGGAATGAGGAAAAATTGTTAAGTATATGAATCACTTCCATTTCAAAAGGAGAGTGCCATCAGTGTTCAATGTGATAATAGAGAACAAAGCTATATTTACCATTCTAATGCTGGCCACTCAGAAACAGTTTTGTGAGGTGGGGAGAGGCAAGTCCTTAGAAGTTGCTTAGTCATTTTATGCTTGTGCCAAAGGTGTGTGCTTACAAAGCTTAAATGAAAACTTATCAGCTTGTGTGTAAGAGTTACACCATGATGTTATCATATGTCCTCTTTTGTGTTCCTAAACGATAATAATAGGTTAAAACACACAGAAAGTTGTACATTTTACTATTTGATATTTCATGCATAAGTGTTAATTATTTTTTACCTAGGTTAGCGAAGTTCAGAAGTTTTTCTTCCAAAATTTTGTTTATTTAGATAAAACATTGTTGAGGAACCAAGGTTTCTACCCACTCCTTCCCACAAAGGTAAAATAAAAACTTAATGAAACACAATAGTGGCTTAAATCCAAAAACCGAGGAATATTTGAGGCATCGTAAAACTTTGGTTTGTTCCTAAGACCTTGGAAATATTCTACATAATGGTATCGGCCCTAAGAAGGATCATAGGGAATACATCCTCACATATAGACAGGTTGAGGAGAGGATAACCAAAGGCTCTAGAGGGTAACAACGTTTAGGGTATCATTCCACCATGAGTTTCTTCTTTGCTGCATACTCATCCCCTGACCTGCATGACCAGAGACTCGTACATGCTGCGAAGCACATATCCTGTTGGGACCTCAGTACTGAGTCTCTGGGGTTTCTAACAATCACAACATCAGCTGGGATAAGAACAAAAAATGCGCAGAAAAAACCAAGTAAAAACTCCATGAAGGATGGGCTAGCAGGCTAGAAGGTTTGTGAAACCTCTACGCCTTCTCAAAAATGCATTCTAGGGCACAAAAGCAGTTGTGATCCCAAGAAGCTCTTCAAAAATTCTTTAGGTGAATTTAACTGCATTCCTATTGTAACGAAAAATACCCTAAGGGATGTGGATTTACTTCTATCAGGAAAGGGATGCAGAAAAGAGAAAGGAAAGGCTAACCACAGTAAAACTCATTAAAACCCTAAACCTCTACCACACACACACACACACACATAAATTTTAAAACCTTAAAAGAATCAACAATAAACAGTACAATTTCAAGTACCTACCTGTCAAGAAGTGAACACGGTGCTAGGCTAAGTACAAGCTCCAGGTGTCCTTTGGTGATTGGATTATCTCAAAATGATGTTTCGGTAAAAACAATCAAAATAAACACACAATNCCGCGTAACAAAGACACATGTCAGAAATTTTCTCCAAGTTTTTTCTGATGAATCAGTGATGAAAAGCAAGTTTTTTCGCGACAGTGTCAATAAAAAAGACGAGTTCCTTCGATAGTGTTGATAGAACTCAATGAAAACCCGCGATCGATTTAACTTGTCAGCAAAACTTAAAGAGCTCTTCCGATGGGTTTAACGTGTCGACGGTTTTCTAGAAAATATTTGAACACTTGGCAGCAAAAAACCTTGGAAAAAACTGTTAATCTCCCCGATCGAATCGGAATCAACTCATAATTAACTCACGACTGTGTCGACAAAACTCACCGAGTTCTTTCGATACGTTGGTAAAACTTGCCGAGTTGATTCGATACGTTAGCAAAACTTAATGAAACCTTCCGATAGATTTAAATTGTCGACAAAACTTGCTGAAATCCTCCAATAGATTTAACTTGGTGGATATCTAGAAAATACTCCAAGCACTTTGCAGAAAAAACAACCTCGACAACAATTGTTAATTTCCTATATCGAATCGGAAGCAACTCGTAAGTAAATTATGACCGTGTCGGCAAAACTCGTCAAGTTCTTCTGATATGTCGAAAAAACTTGACGAGTTTATACGATGCATCAGTAACACTTGTCGAGTTGCTTCGATGTATCGACAAAACTTTCTGAGTTGATCCGATGTGTCGAAGAAAATCGCCGAATTCTTCCAATACATCGGAAGAAACACCTGATTTTTAACTTAGAAAAAAAAATTATTGCTCAACTTTTGGAAAAAATCAGGTGTTAGTGTTACGAAGAAAACTTCCTATAGCTTGGGGTGTACCACAATAGACAGAGAAACCGTAGAAATCAATCCCTTCCCCATATGCAAGAGAAATACAACATCTAACACTAAAGGATCTCGAAACATACCTTATTCCGGATGGTTGTAGTAGATCCTCGTTGAGCTTTTTCCAATCCCGCTTGCGTTAGCAATTCACTCTCAACAACAGTAAACAAGGCAAGCATGCTATATGATATAGTGCTAGGCCTACTCTAGCATATATAATCAATGACACATAAACAAGTAAACACATCCATGGACTCAATATTCATTTAAATGCACATCATTGAACAGGAAAAGATATTTATATTAAATAAATTAGAGATTACATAAGTGACAACCTCTGTTGGCACGTTTGCGAACCGGATAAACTAAGTCGTCCACTTGGGCCTCCACCACCTCAATCCTCCATCTCTTGATAACAAGCCCACAAGCAAAGGTAAGCTTGGGAAGAACAAAAATTGCTCCAAGGGACAAAGGAATGCAGACTCAAGTATAAGCAAGCTACAACAACAATGGACTATAGTTTTCTTGCTCTTTAATCCCTCGTCTTCAATGTATCAAAAGGGTTCCTTATATAGTGCTTCAATGGGGTAATGGAAGGTTAAATCCAAGCAATCTCGAGGCATATGGAAGGCCAAGAGACAAGTGACTTGAATCCACATCAAGGAAAACTCCAAAAATATTTGGCCTTTTGCACACATCCTGATGTACGCGGGTTTAGGGGTAATATCCACGTATATATGTGATAAAGGGATTAAAAGTCACGTACAACAAATAATGAGTGTTGTTAGGGATGATGTTGGAAACATCAAAGGTACAAAAATAGTCCATGGGGTCCAAAGAGTCTGCAAAGGGATAGGGAAGGCCATAAAAGTGTGATCAACCATGTGTGGTAAAATCAGCTATAACAGATGCCCCCTAATGTGTGAGGTCAGAGGGATAACATGATGGCCGAAATACATTATAAATCCATCTCAGAAGTGGAGTGATGAAGAACCAGGTGGAAGAACCAGCCATCCAACAGTATAATACAATAATAAAACTTTGCACTTGACTGCAAATACATATAGCAGTCCCGGATACATAAGAGTACAATGGCCATGAATAGGCATGATATACAAATTGTGACATGTGTGGTCATCGCCACGTACAATATACAATAGATCAAAATCTTCATGATGAAGATATACAAAGGACAAAGATCTCCATGAAAGCTGAAGATATACCATGGATCAAGATCTCCATAATGGCTGAAAATATCTGACATACACTGGAATCAAATCACGAGAACTGAAATCTCATGAACACTGTTGATGTATATGTAACTTCGGAATGTATTTCACTTGTATTTCTTATATATTGTAACCTGATTTTTATTTTGGGATGTACTTGAGTCATGTCATGCCCCGATTTGCCTATCGAGAAGTTCTAGAATGTAAACAAATCATGTCAAGTCATTGTGGGTAACCCTCCTATTGGTTAAGGGTTGAAGTCCCCGCAGTTCCAGGGCACTAGGGTTATTAGACTCTCCTAGTGAGGTTGGCCCTAGTAGGGTTTAGTCAAGTCAAGAATTAGTATAAATAGAGAGTTGGCCTCTCTATTTATCACACATCTCATACACACTCAAGTGTAGTGCATAGTTGAGGAAGGAGAAGACACTGGGGCTAGAGAGAAAGAAGGTTAATGCCGTCGGGAGATCACCTTACTATTTTGGGTTCTAGTTTTGGTGCTGATTCTATCTCTGAGGAAGTTGCAGGGTTTTCACCATTTATGGTTTCCCTGAGGATAAACAATGTGTCCATTGTCTCTTATGTTTGATTGCTGTGCTTGTTATTCTCTCAGTTAAAGATCCTAATGTATTGCTAGCTTAATGATAAAAATCTAGCATGGTATCAGAGCTAACCTGGGAAGAAGACACTGTGCAGCTACAGGAACTAGGGATTCCTACTTAGTGGGTCTTCCTCCACATAATTTGAACAAAAGAAGGTTGGATTAACTCTCCTCCTTAGGGTGCATCTTTCTGTCGAAGCAGAAACCAATTCTGAGGTTTTTCAGTTTTGGACCCGACACTACTGCCAGAAATTAGGGCTTTTCACAAAAGAGGAATTTTTCAGTGAGACCAGGCCTGGATTGATCTCCTCCCCAAAGTCGAAGGTAGGGATCAAATTCAAAGCATTTGGTTGGACAGAACTCTAGAAAAGCAAAACCCTAATTTTCTACTGAACTAGCACTACAGGATTTCAACTCCAAATCCAGATCCGACATCTTGACCTGGTAAGATCTAAATCTTTTGTATTTCCATTTGAGGTTCTCAGTTAAGATGTCTCATCATACCAAGCTTGATGAAAAGCTTGAGGGAGCTGATAACTTCCGAGCCTGGAAGTATAGGATCTCCTTGGTCCTAGAAGAAAATGAGTTGGACTCCTATATCAATGAGGAGGTTCCAGTTCCAGAGGGAGATGAGGCTAAGGCCTTACATAAGAAGAATTTGGTTATGGAAAAGAGGATTATTGCTAATTCAATCAAGGATCACCTCATACCATAGGTGTCCTCCCTCAAGACACCTAAAGCTATGTTTGATGCCCTAACCAAACTGTTTGAAGGGAAGAACATAAACAGGAAGATGACTATGAGAAACCAATTGAAGAATGTAAAAATACAAAATGCTGAGACTATTCAGTCTTACTTTACAAGGGTATCTCAGATCAAGGAACAGTTGGAAGCAGTAGATGAAGAAGTGGAAAATGCAGAGATTGTGATGACCACCTTGAATGGTCTCCCTAGATCATGGGATTCTTTCATTCAAGGGATCTGTGCCAGAAAGAAGTTAGTCAAGTTTAGCAGACTATGGGAAGAATGCTCTCAAGAAGAAGCTTGGATAGCAGCTTGACAAGAGAAGATGAGAAATGAAGATCAAGCTCTCACGGTTCACTCCAAGAAAACCAGAAGGAACCATCATCACTCCAAAGGTAAGATCTCACACCCTAAAAGAGATCTGTCTACCATTAGATGTTACACATGTGATGAGAAGGTCACATATCCAGATTCTTCCCTAATAAAGGGAACTTAAAAAAGAATAAAGAAAATAAGAGAAGACATCATGCTCATGCTGCAGAGGATGATGAATGTTCCACAAAGAGAGTCATACAAGAAAGTGATTCTTCAAGTGATGAAGAAAATGTGCTGATCTCTGCTCTTACGGGAACTATTTCACCTGGAAGCAATGATTGGCTCATAGACAGTGGTGCTTCCAAGCACATGACGGGAGTCAAAGAATCATTTGTGAAGCTATCTGAACATGAGTCACCTCACAAGGTGAAACTTGGGGATGACTACCAGTATCCAATAAAAGGTAGTGGTGAATCCTCCTATATACTAGACTTTGGAAAGTCTATGAAGATGAAGAATGTATTATTTGTTCCAGGACTAAAGAAGAACCTCCTCTCCATATCTGCATTGGATGCAAAAGGAATGAGAGTTTCTTTCGTAGATGGCCAAGTTCTTATGTGGCCAAAGGGAAAGACTTTTGACATTGCAATAGTGATTGGGGAACAAGAAGGAGGTCTATACAAGTTGAAGGGACAACCTGAACAAGATTTGGTTCATGACTCAGTAGAACCAAATGAACTTTGGAATAGAAGGTTTGCACATGTGCATTATAGAGCACTACCACTTGCAAGCAAAGTTGTTGAAGGTCTTCCAGAAATTCAAGAAAAACATGATGGAGTCTGCAAAGGATGTGTGAAAGGAAAGAATACAAAGAAGACATTTCCAAGTAGCGAGAGCAAGGCAAAAGGAATCTTGGAAATCATCCACTTCGATGTATGCAGACCAATGTCATCAAGTTATCTAAGCGGGTATGCATACTATGTTTCTTTTATTGATGACTTTTCTAGGAAGACATGGATTTACTTCATGAATAACAGAGATGAAGTATTTAGCAAGTTCAAGGAATTCAAAGCATTGATCGAGAACCACACTGAAAAGAAGATCAAGACTTTTTGATCAGATAATGGCAGAGAATTCACTTTGAATGAGTTCAAAGAGATATGTAGAGACTCAGGGATTAAGAGAGAGTTGTCCACTCCTTATAATCCACAACAGAATGGGATTGTAGAAAGGAAGAATAGAACTATCATGGAAGTTGCAAGAGCTATGCTTCACGATCAAGATCTTCCTATGCATATTTGGATAGAAGCAGGCAGAACAGCAATGTATGTACAGAACCGTACTCCACACAGAGTACTCGAGAACAAGACTCCTGAATAAGTCTTCTCTGACAAGAAACCAGAAGTCAGCCATCTCAGAATATTCGGCTATCTAGTATACATACACATTCCAAAAGAGAAGAGGACAAAATTAGATCCTTCAGGAAAGAAGGGTATATTTGTGGGATACTCTGAAAGCTCGAAGGCTTACAAAATATACTTCCCATGGTTTAAGAAGATTGACATCAGCAAGGATGTAACATTTGACGAAGATTTAGCCTACATCAAATACAGAAAAAAACCTGCTGAAGAACCTAAAGAAGCAGAAGCTCCCAGAATTCATGATACAATCATGAATGAAGAAACTCAAGAAGAAGATCGAGAATTTGAAGAACCACAAAGACCTGTAGATCCACCACAGGAGAAGAATCCTCACAAGAGGAAACCTTCTTGGGTACGAGAGATTATCCAAGGTGCAGAAAGATATGGGGTTCCAGAAGAGAATCACAGAGAAAGAAAAAGGATAAGATCCTGTTCCAGTCATGTAGCATTACCATGTGATTTCATTGATAAAGAACCTTCCAATTATGAAGAAGTGGCAGAACGAAAAGAATGGAAGGATGCTATGATTGAAGAGTATCAATCGATCATGAAGAATGATTTTTGGGATGTTGTCCCTGTTTGTGCCAGAAATTGTTTCCAAGGCCAAAGAAACAAGCCAATACGATCTCAAAATAAAATCAATAAAGTAAATTGGATTTAGGGTTTCTGAAATGTTTTCTTGGTTGTGAACTTTGGGAACAAACAGGGAATACACTCATGAGAAAAATAATAACTGAATCATAAGCAAAAGAGGACAAAGATGCATAATATATTCAACCAGATCCAACAAAACACAGTATTGAAGTTCATTCATAAAAGACAAGCATCACCAGCATATAAACATAAACCAATAATGAGTATATCAATTAAGCAACTAAACAAGCTGAACAATGAAGCCAACACAGAACTGAAGGGTGAAACGTGTCATATATCTCATAATTTTATCATCAAATGCATACAAGAGTTTTGATACTTAACTCATGAACAAGTCTAAACTCATGAACAAGTCTACAGACCTCCTGAAGCTATCCCAAAAAATGAACCCTTCTTCAGTCCCTTTGTCCCTCTTTTATAATTACAAAGAATTAGTTCTATCTCCACTTCATTAGGTATTTATTGAAACTACCCAGTAGTTACATTAACTAACTAACTCAACTAATTGACTAAAAATAGCAAATCGGATTCCTGGCAAATATGGTGAATTTCTGGAAAATAGGTGTCAAAGAAGCTTCCATATTTCTCAATTGGTGACACTTGTGTACAAAATGAGAGAGGTTTTTGTAAATGGGTCCGTGATGGACAACAACCTCTCTTGGTTTTTAAAAATTCATCTTCAGTCAATCAAAATATGCCTCGAAAAATGAACACTAAAACAGGAAAATATTAAATATTTAAAATCCCTAAAAAATAGGCTGCAAAGATTAAACTGAATCTTTCAAACCTTGACAGCTGTTGCAAAACTGAGAGAGATTTTTGTATATGGGTATTTTATGAACAAAAAATTCTTTTTGTTTTTAAAAATTCCTCTCCATTAGCTCGTGGTCGGCATTTTACTTCAATAACCAAAAATAGGAAAAATAGAGCAGAATTCTGTTTCTACTGCCTCCTTTTTTCATTCATAAGTGCTGAGACTTTGTTTTTGCAAAGAATTCTCCCCAAATCCCCTTATCTTGAGATGATTTTATACTCTGATTTGCATCTTTTTCAGAAAGGCATACCGAACCAGAAGAAGGTTCCAAAGATTTAATTCTCATATCTACCTCAAGTGTATCCTCTATTGGCAATAACATTTCACCACAAATGTCCCCATCTTTAAGCTTGTTGAAGGATGCCCCGAAGGCTTGAAATAGCTCATTACATGGAGGAAGCTCTGATACTGCCAGTGAATTAA
Organism: Pseudotsuga menziesii; assembly: GCA_001517045.1. Taxonomy (NCBI): domain Eukaryota; kingdom Viridiplantae; phylum Streptophyta; class Pinopsida; order Pinales; family Pinaceae; genus Pseudotsuga; species Pseudotsuga menziesii. The sequence continues at coordinate 180,895 of LPNX010959462.1, forward strand.
TCTCTTGTCCTCTAGAAAGATAACTGGTGTGCTTATGGACTTCTCCAACTATGTTTCCACCTTTATCATCTCCAAGGGTAGAAATCTCAGCAAGGCCCATTTTTGTATTCTTCGGTACTTTAGTGACATCCAATTTATCAGCCATAAAATCCCCAAACACAATAGATTTGTCTTCTGTTAAAATCTCTTTGGGCCAGCACTGCTCTATTCCAAGTGTTTCTGAAACTGAAATACCATTACTGAAAGAAGGAATAGGAACACTACTTAACACTTCTATCAGTCCTGTATTAAGGTGTTCTGGTGAAACATCTAAATAATCAGCAGAAGTTTTCTTCAAATAATCAACAGTTTCCATCTCCAGTGAAGATAATGGAGAAGTGAAGCAAGAAGCATTTCCTTTGTCCATCTCATTCACAGGCACAAACATTGTGTTTTCTGCTATTATCTTATTGGTCTAATTAACTGATTTTGAAAAAACCAAGGAGTCTCCACAATCACCAACAACATTCTGACAGGTTGGAAGACAATGCTGCCCACATATCTGTTTGAGGTCCCTTAAATGAGATTCTTGCTCAACAAGCAAACCTTTTCCAGTATCCTTTTCATCTCTATTAAGCATGGGGAAACTACTCTCCATTAATTTACCATGAGGATTTGGTTTAGAGGAATTTCAATCAAAAGCTGCAGGGTGGCAATATGGTATCTTATGTTGCATCTGAGGCTGAACATAATTCTACACATTTGTTGAAGATGAATACAACTGCTCTTGTAAACCCATTTTTCCTCAATCTGTTGTTCCATAAGTACCACGCGATTATTGGTTGCACCTGAAACAATATCTAATGTCTGCTGATTATCATATGAAGGTGCATTTGTTTGTATCTGACCTTGAAAAGAATCCTTTTCCCAAGTACTCAACAGCATAATCATTCTTCCTCTCAGTGGCACTTCTTGACCATTATGTACTTCGGAGGTATAGCTATTTAATTGCATAGTATTTATCTGTAACTGAAATGGGCGACCTGGGCCTCTAGTTGAAGCATCAAAACTGCACAAAGACGATAACCATGGTTGGGTTTTTTAGCTACTGAAATATGTTACAACTAGTAGACCATTGGATTTATCTGGCATAATTGAGCTTTCATTCGTTAAAAACGGCCTAATAAATTTGCCTATAAGTGATGCAACAGGTTTTCCCTCTAATGTGAATGAACTCCCTGAAGAAATTGGCAGCGTAGGCATTGCTTGCAAAACTGGCCCTTTAATCATCCCAATCAAGAGATCTTTCACAGAGTTATATAGAAATGCTTCTGGAACATTCTGAAGTTTTGAAAATAAAATCTTAATATGGTCTACTAGCTCCAAATTCTCCATAATCTTTGATTCACAACTGTGCTTCAATCCATCGACATGTTTCATGACAGACTGTAAGAAAAGCATGTGCTTGATGGTACGCTCCAGTAATAAATCAATACTGCAGTTAGTTCCATCTGGTACAATTTCCCGCAGTTCTCTTAAGGCGATCTTGAATCTGTTGTCTAATCAACATTTCTCTGAGTTGTTGAACCGGAAACATCATCCACTTTTATAAAAACTATATCATGCATACCATTCCAAATATGGGTACAATCACTGATCTACAGGGTCATAAAGAATTCTGTGGCTCTTCAGATTACTCCCAACTGTCACATTGGCGAAAACCTAAATTCCTCTGCAACGACAAATTCCAGATTTTTAGGCAATGTGTCTCCACCTTAGTGTTCACCAACTTCGTAACCTTTAGTTTGAGAATCTCCTGCCGGAAATCGCGCCCCATTCCACTGTCTGTCATGATTTTGCCATAAATCGGCATACAGTTGCCAGACAGTTGCCGGAATCTCCCCCACATGAGATTGATGCCTGTTTACATGAAAAAAAACTTGGCAAAACACATATCAAACGTGACCAATGATTTATTTAACACTTCCCCAACGAAATCCCCAAAAAATCGGACTGAAAAAAGACCATTCTGGCAAAAAATGATTTTCTTGTAGCGCCGCAGTGTAATTTTTTTGCAGTTGCGCTACAAGAATAATTTAAAACCAATTTTGGCACTGTTTTACAACTTTTTTCCATTTTGCATGAAGTTTACGTGATGTTTGAATGATGGGTATGCTTTTAATATGATTTGTGAGTCCATTATTCAATATTATGACCTTTAACACCCTTCAAGAGCTAAGAAAACAAACTTAATAAAACATATCTAAGCAAAAAATCCAAATTTCAATTAAAACAAAAAATTCTACTAAAGTAAGCAAATAAGAAAATTGAAGCACATGAGCAAACTAAAGATAAAATCACAATCAAAATATAAAATTAAAGGAAACAAATTCATGACTTAACATCTGGCTCCAGCTGCGGGATGAAGTCCTCCCTGTGAGGCTTCAAGAACCTGTAGACTAGTGCCTTCTTATTCTGCTACCTACTTGTCTACAAAATATCCATTGGGCTATGGAATCTTTATTCAATTCTTCACACACTGATATATACAATGAAAATCAAATCTCTTTCTCTGAGGAACCTTCCATCTACTGAATCAAATCGAAATCCCATTTCCATGTAACCAAGAAAAAAATTGATCAACCCACCAAAACTTGTTTCCAACTCCAAATATATATATAATCAGAAATATTGGAAAACATGAAGAGCAGAGATTTAACAACTTATACCCACTTTCATCAAATAATGTCTCTGAAATAACAGATTTATAACCTAGTATTGACTCTAAATAATCTGCTACTGGATCATAAAAATTTCCATAAGTTACCTCTCTCTGCTTTATGAAAAAGATAGGTTGTCCATAAGAATATTTTGTTCCATGAATATCAATCAGGCATGAGCGATAAAAGACATCAGGATCAGCCTGAATTTGCTCTGTAAATTTTTGAATAGTATCACCAATAATGTCAACACTTTGAACCTCCTTTTCCACACTGTCTTCAAATAAATGACTATCAGGCATTGGCTTTTGCTATTCAAGAATAATAGACCATCTTTTCAATTTCTGGGTCTTTCTTTTCAATTTCATCATCATATCTATTAAAAATTAGACCATCTTCATAATGATTTTGAACAGCAGATTTATCATAACCATGAATATAAACAACTTCTATAAAATTTTGAACAGCTTGGCCTTCATCAAATTTAGTATCAAAACCAAAAGGAATAGAATCTAATTCATCACAGAATTCTTGTATTGGAACCCTAATCTCTTCATCATAACAAGGAGTATTCTGAGAAATTTCAAATGATGATGCTAAAGGTTCATCTTTTTCTTCAATACAAAGCTGATCTTTAACACAATAATGATTTTCAACAGTTTCTTGAACTAGAGATTGATCTTCAAAAGGATTAGCATTCAACCGGTTATTAAGGCTGTTGAAATCATTATGAGAATGTTCCAAAATATCTCTACTGATCTCATCACCTGAATAATCCTCAAACTGACCTAAAACAACAACTTGATTATCATAATGATCATGGCATTGTTCCTTTACTGTAGTATCTGAAAATGTTACCTTTTCATCTTCAACAAATTCGGAAACTTCAACTTCTTCATGACATGTTTTGAACCCTTGATTGCACTCATCATCATGATTTTTTAAATCAGAAATAGTGTTATAAACATCAGCCTGCTCACAACAATCTTTTAAAAAGAGTTCAGTTGAATACAGATACTTACAACGTTTCCGAAAGCATGTGTGGAATTCTTTCAATGAAGAAATGCTAGCAGCGGGAAGAGAAAAATACCAATCTCGTGCATCTTGGTCAAGTGAATACATGAACATCTTCATGCTGGATATTTAACTGGACCATACATTGATGAAATTTGATGAGGTGATCTGATGGATTATCCTCTTTGCTTTCTCTAAACCGTGGAAGACAATCTCCCCAAACATCCATAATAGGTACTGGATTTGGAAAACCTGGAATATCAGAAAAATTGAAAGGTGCAAACCTTCGAGCCACAATAGCTTCCATGGACATTGGCCTATGCATCTTGAAATAGTGGAGTCGCCAATTAATTTGTCAAGACAGATTTAGTTTCTTCTCCTCAGAAAGAAAAAGGGGTGACAGTAGTTCAAATTAATTAGGGCTACATAAAGCTGGGGATGACTGAAACCTTCTAATTCTTCCAACTCCTCTAGTAGCCACTGTGTCAAACTTTGGTGAAAAATAGCCTTCAAAAAGTGTTGGTTTAAGTTCACCTCTTAAACCAGTAAAACTGATAAGTATCCTAGGGAATATATGTCTTCAACTTCATCCCCGGCAATGGCGCCAAAGATGTTTGTGCCAAAAATTGTTTCTAAGGCCAAAGAAACAAGCCAACACAATCTCAAAATAAAATCAATAAAGTAAATTGGATTTAGGGTTTTTGAAATGTTTTCTTGGTTGTGAACTTTGGGAACAAACAGGGAATACACTCATGAGCAAAATAATAACTGAATCATAAGCAAAAGAGGACAAAGATGCATAATATATTCAACCAAATCCAACAGAACACAGTATTGAAGTTCATTCATAAAAGACAAGCATCACCGGCATATAAACATAAACCAGTAATGAGTATATCAATTAAGCAACTAAACAAGCTGAACAATGAAGCCAAAACAGAACTGAAGGGTGAAAAGTGTCATACATCTCATAATTTTATCATCAAATGCATACAAGAGTTTTGATACTTAACTCATGAACAAGTCTGAACTCATGAACAAGTCTGCAGACCTCCTGAAGCTATCCCAAAAAACGAACCCTTCTTTAGTCCCTTTGTCCCTCTTTTATAATTACAAAGAAGTAGTTCTATCTCCCCTTCATTAGGTCGAAATTGAAACTACCCAGTAGTTACATTAACTAACTAACTCAACTAATTGACTAAAAATAGCAAATCGGATTCCTGGCAAATATGGCGAATTTCTGGAAAATAGGTGTCAAAGAATCTTCCATATTTCTCAATTGGTGATACCTGTGTAAAAAATGAGAGATTTTTTTGTAAATTGGTCCGTGATGGACAAAAACCTCTCTTGGTTTTTAAAAATTCATCTTCAGTCAATCAGAATCTGCCCCGCAAAATGAACACTAAAACAGGAAAATATTAAATATTTAAAATCCCTGAAAAATAGGCTGAAAAGATTAAACTGAATATTTCAAACCTTGATAGCTGTTGTAAAACTGAGAGAGGTTTTTTTATATGGGTATCTTATGAACAAAAACCTCTTTTTGTTTTTAAAAATTCCTCTCCATTAGATCGTGGTCGGCATTTTACTTCAATAACCAAAAACAGGAAAAATAGAGCAAAATTATGTTTCTACTGCCTCCTTTTTTCATTCATAAGTGCTGAGACTTTGTTTTTGCAAAGAATTCTCCCCCAATCCCCTTATCTTGAGATGATTTTATACTCTTATTTGCATCTTTTTCAAAAAGGCATACTGAACCAGAAGAAGGTTCCAAAGATTTAATTCCCATATCTACCTCAAGTGTATCCTCTATTGGCAATAACATTTCACCACAAATGTCCCCATCTTTAAGCTTGTTGAAGGATGCCCCGAAGGCTTGAAATATCTCATTACATGTAGGAAGCTATGATACTGCCAGTGAATTAATCTCTTGTCCTCTAGAAAGATAACTGGTGTGCTTATGGACTTCTCCAACTATGTTTCCACCTTTATCATCTCCAAGGGTAGAAATCTCAGCAAGGCCCATTTTTGTATTCTTCAATACTTTAGTGACATCCAATTTATCAGCCATAAAATCCCCAAACACAACAGATTTTTCTTCTGTTAAAATCTATTTGGGCCAGCACTGCTCTATTCCAAGTGTTTCCGAAACTGAAATACCATTACTGAAAGAAGGAATAGGAACACTACTTAACACTTCTAGCAGTCCTGTATTAAGGTGTTCTGGTGAAACATCTGAAAAATCAGCAGAAGTTTTCTTCAAATAATCAACAGTTTCCATGTCCAGTGAAGATAATGGAGAAGTGAAGCAAGAAGCATTTCCTTTGTCCATCTCATTCACAGGCACAAACATTGTGTTTTTTGCTATTATCTTATTGGTCTGATTAACTGATTTTGAAAAAACCGAGTCTCCACAATCACCAACAACATTCTGACAGGTTGGAAGACAATGTTGCCCACATATCTGTTTGAGGTCCCTTAAATGAGATTTTTTCTCATCAAGCAAACCTTTTCCGGTATCCTTTCCGTCTCTATTAAGCATGGGGAAACTGCTCTCCATTAATTTACCATGAGGATTTGGTTTAGAGGAATTTCAATCAAAAGCTGCAGGGTGGCAATATGGTATCTTATGCTGCATCTGAGGCTGAACATAATTCTACACATTTGTTGAAGATGAATACAACTGCTCTTGTAAACCCATTTTTTCTCAATCTGTTATTCCATAAGTACCACGCGATTATTGGTTGCACCTGAAACAATATCTAATGTCTGCTGATTATCATATGAAGGTGCATTTGTTCGTATCTGGCCTTGAAAAGAATCCTTTTCCCAAGTACTCAACAACATAATCATTCTTCCTCTCAGTGGCACTTCTTGACCATTATGTACTTCGGAGGTATAGCTATTTAATTGCATAGTATTTATCTGTAACTGAAATGGGCGACCTGGGCCTCTAGTTGAAGCAACAAAACTGCACAAAGATGATAACCATGGTTGGGTTTTTTAGCTACTGAAATCCGTTACAACTAGTGGACCATTGGATTTATCTGGCATAATTGAGCTTTCATTCGTTAAAAATGGCCTAATAAATTTTCCTGTAAGTGATGCAACAGGTTTTCCCTCTAATGTGAATGAACTCCCTGAAGAAATTGGCAGCATAGGCATTGCTTGCAAAACTGGCCCTTTAATCATCCCAATCAAGAGATCTTTCATAGAGTTATATAGAAATGCTTCTGGAACATTCTGAAGTGTTGAAAATAAAATCTTAATATGGTCTACTAGCTCCAAATTCTCCATAATCTTTGATTCACAACTGTGCTTCAATCCATCAGCATGTTTCATGACAGACTGTAAGAAAAGCACGTGCTTGATGGTACGCTCCAGTAATAAATCAATACTGCAGTTAGTTCCATCTGGTACAATTTCCCGCAGTTCTCTTAAGGCGATCTTGAATCTGTTGTCTAATCAACATTTCTCTGAGTTGTTGAACCGGCAACATCATCCATTTTTATAAAAACTATATCATGCATACCATTCCAAATATGGGTACAATCACTGATCTACAGGGTCATAAAGAATTATGTGGCTCTTCAGATTACTCCCAATTGTCACACTGGCGAAAACCTGAATTCCTCTGCAACGGCAAATTCCAGATTTTTAGGCAATGTGTCTCCACCTCAGTGTTCACCAACTTCGTAACCTTCAGTTTGAGAATCTCCTGCCGAAAATCGCGCCCCATTCCACTGTCTGTCACAATTTTGCCATAAATCGGCATACAGTTGCCAGACAGTTGCCGAAATCTGCCCCACATGAGACCGACGCCTGTTTACATGAAAAAAACTTGGAAAAACACATATCAAACGTGACCAATGATTTATTTAACACTTCCCCAGTGAAATCCCCAAAAAATCGGACTGAAAAAAGACCATTCTGGCAAAAAATGATTTTCTTGTAGCGCCGCAGTGTAATTCTTTTGCAGTTGCGCTACAAGAATAATTTAAAACCAATTTTGGCACTGTTTTACAACTTTTTTCCATTTTGCATGAAGTTTACGTGATGTTTGAATGATGGGTATGCTTTTAATATGATTTGTGAGTCCATTATTCAATATTATGACCTTTAACACCCTTCAAGAGCTAAGAAAACAAACTTAATAAAACATATCTAAGCAAAAAATCCAAATTTCAATTAAAACAAAAAATTCTACTAAAGCAAGCAAATAAGAAAATTGAAGCATATGAGCAAACTAAAGATAAAATCACAATCAAAATATAAAATTAAAGGAAACAAATTCATGACTTAACAGTCCCAAGACCAAAAGGGAAGTTAGTTGTAACTTCCAAGTGGATCTACAAGATTAAGCATGCTGTAGACGGTAGCATAGAGAAATATAAAGCAAGATTCGTTGCTCGTGGTTTCTCCCAAAAAGAAGGAATAGACTATGAAGAAACATTTGCACATGTATCCAAATACACTTCCATTAGATCGGTAATTGCTCTGGCTGCAGTGATGAAATGGAAGATACACCAAATGGATGTCAAGACTGATTTCTTGAATGGTGTAGTGGAAGCGGAAGTGTATGTGGAGCAGCCACTCGGTTTTGAGACACATGACGGAGAGTCTCATGTGTGTAGATTGAAGAAAGCCCTGTACGGCTTGCAATAGGCACCCAGGACATGGTATGACATAATTGATAGCTTTCTATCCAGTTTGGGCTTTACCAAGAGTAAAGTAGATTCCAACATTTACTACAAGGCTGAAGATGGCAACCCAGTGATACTCCTACTATATGTAGATGATCTGTTTGTGACAGGTCTGGATTGGTTGATTGCTGATACGAAGAGAAATATTGCTACCGAGTTCGAAATGAAGGACTTGGGTATGATGCATTATTTTCTAAGTATGGAGGTGTGGCATAATACAGATGGAATCTTCCTTGGACAAGGGAAGTATGCAGTAGATATCCTAAAGAGATTTGGGATGATGGACTGCAAGGCATTAACCACACCTATGGCATCGAATCTGAAGCTATTGAGTGATGCTTTATCAAAGTTGATTGATTCCACGATGTATCATCAGATGATTGGGTCCTTGATGTACTTGATGAACACGAGACCATATATTTTCTTTGCTGTGAACACCTTGAGCCAATACTTGACAGATCCGAGACATGTTCACTTGACTACTGCAAAGCACATTCTGAGGTACCTAAAGGGTACAGTTGATTATGGGCTCAAGTATAAGACTGACCAAAGGATTAACCTAGAGGGTTATCTTGATTCAGATTGGGCAGGTAGTGCCATCGATAGGAAGAGTACTTCAGGGTGTTGCTTCAGTATGGGATCAGGTGTGATCTATTGGTTTAGTAGGAAGTAATCATGTGTGGCACTGAGTACAGCTGAAGTAGAATATGTTGTAGCCTATTTAGCTAGTTGTGAGGCAGTATGGCTGAGGAAGCTAATGTCTGATTTATTTGATCTCCAGTTAGATGCTACTTGTATATACTGTGACAACCAGAGTTGTGTAAAGTTGTCAGAGAATCTAGTATTCCATGACAAGTCTAAGCATATCAAGATCAAATATCACTATATCAGGGATATGGTGCAAAGAGGAGTAGTGAAGCTCCTGTATGTTGCGACGGACGAACAGATAGCTGATGTGTTGACTAAGCCATTGGCTAGGGTGAAGTTTGAGTACTTTAGGGAGAAGCTTGGTGTTCTCTAGATCGAGATTCCTCCCAAGAGGAAGTGATGTGTCCGTGCTATGCCCTTCTGACATGGTGAGAGGACTGGTTCCTTCCATGGTCAGATGTAAGTGTTGTGCCCTTCTAACATGGTGAGAGGATTGGTTCCTTCCATGGTCAGATGTAAGTGTTGTGCCCTTCTGACATGGTGAGAGTATTGGTTCCTTCCATGGTCGAATGTAAGAGCTGTGACATGGTGAGAGGATTGGTTCCTTCCATTGTCAGATATATGTGATGATCTCGCATCCATCATGAAAAAGGGATGGCTCTGTGAAGACACATATAGTATGAAAAGGACTAGCTCTGTGTAGATCCCCCATCCAGCATGAAAAAGGGTTGGATCTGTGAAGACTCATCTAGTATGAAAAATGATTAGCTCTGTGTAGATGCCACATTTAGTATGAAAAAGGACTAGCTCTGTGAAGACTCATCTAGTATTAAAAAGGACTAGCTCTGTGTAGATGCCACATCTAGTATGAAAAAGGAATAGCTCTGTGAAGACTCATCTAGTATGAAAAAGGACTAGCTCTGTGTAGATGCCACATCTAGTATGAAAAAGGAC
>LPNX010959462.1:191061-256805 GCA_001517045.1 Pseudotsuga menziesii
ACTAGCTCTATAGATGTACATCCAGCATGCAAAAGGGCTAGCTCTGTAGAAATTCCTATGACAAGAAGAATCAAGAGATAGCGCCTGTGATGATGACCCAGTGATGATCCAGATCGAGTGATGATGATCCAGCAGTGATGATCTAGATCGAGTGAAGATGATCCAACAGTGATGATCCAGATCGAGTGATGATCCAGATCCAGTGATGATGACCAGTGATGATCCAAATCGAGTGATGATCCAGATTTAGTGATGATGTCCAATGGTGATCCAGATCGAGTGATGATCCAGATCCGATGATGAAGATGACTTGAAGATGAATATGACTTAGAGATGATGAGGACTCGATGATGATCCAGAAGATATAGAGAAGAAGACTTGTGCTGAAAATTGTGTCGAAAGAATACCTTCCTAGTTAAGAGGGAGTGTTGATGTATATGTAACTTCGGAATGTATTTCACTTGTATTTATTATATATTTGAACCCAATGTTTATTATGGGATGTACTTGAGTAATATCATGCCCCGATGTGCCTATTGGGAAGTTCTATAATGTAAACAAGTCATGTCAAGTCATTGTGGGTAACCCTCCTATTGGTTAAGGGTTGAAGTCCCCACAGTTCCAAGGCACTAGGGTTATTAGACTCTCCTAGTGAGGTTGGCCCTAGTAGGGTTTAGTCAAGTTGGGAATTAGTATAAATAGAGAGCTGGCCTCTCTATTTATCACACATCTCATACACACTCAAGTGTAGTGCATAGTTGAGGAAGGAGAAGACACTAGGGCTAGAGAGAAAGAAGGTTACTACTGTTGGGAGATCACCTTACTATTTTGGGTTCTACTTTTGGTGCTAATTCTATCTCTAAGGAAGTTGTAGGGTTTTCACCATTTATGGTTTCTTTGAGGATAAACACTGTTTTCTTTGTCTCTTGTGTTTGATTGTTATGCTTGTTATTCTCTCAGTTAAAGATCCTAATGTATTTCTAGCTTAATGATAAAAATATAACAAACATTGGCACGATCAAGGAGGTAGCATATAGGAAATGCCACCAATCTAGAAAGTCTTCTACACAAACCGCTACGAGTACATGTCCTACTATGTGAATAGAGGTGTCGAGGTCGAACATAGTAGTCCATCATCTGATTACCAGTCATTGATGTATACCGTTAACAGACGCGAGATCACCCACCGATAATGAAAATGGGAATCAAGGTACTAGAGTGCAATATAACAAGTGCGAATAAATGTGTTGAGGTCAAACACTTGGAAGAATCCACTGAGCAGGGGACATTGATGTATTCCCAAAACTGTGATGGTGAGAGAACCTACCACTGATGACTGTAAGTCTCAAGGCACTCAAATGACTCTAGACTTTTATCCTAGAATAAATGATTTGAAGTCGATGGGATGGAATCCGTTGGAAGGAGGGACTTAAGGCATCCCCCATCAACCAACACGAGGTACTCAACAACGTTGTATAATGTGGAAGGACTCGAATAAGATGTGCATGAACCAGTAATAGCACCGGGAATGGCTGACATGCAAAGTCAAGACAACTGAGGAATGGCCGACTCAGGCTTCAACTTCCTTCAAACAAGAGAATAAAGGCAAATGGTGACTGAATGTAGGTAGCATAGACTCGATATACAAAACTGGGACATCTGTATGACACATGAGGCATCGACAGAGGCTCCATAGAGACTGGAAGCTTAACCAGTAAGTGGAGATAAGCTCAGAGATACGAGTACAACTCCTAAATTCAAACTACTAACCCAACCAACGGATGTGACATACAGTGCTCTGCTCAAAGGCGACACGACTCGACTTCTACCAAAGATAACATCTTTTCCTGTTCGACTTTTTGGTTTTTTGATTTTTTTTTTACTTTTTCAGATATTTTGAAAATATTGAAAAAGAATAAAAGTGCTTTATAGTTACAAATCTAGGAGGATACGAGTTTCAAAGGGAAAACAAACTAGTTCCAAGCAATGGAACATACCTATGCTCAATGCAAGGAAACATGTGCAAGATAATGACACTCGAGGGAAAGTCCCCTCCCGGTGAAAAATGGGAAATCAAATTGCAAAAGATATATAAAACGACTCTGCTTGGCTAGACATGAAACAAGCTTGGGCTATATGGTAGATAATCAAAGTCAAGGAATCCGACATAAGGCTCAAAAAAGGTAAGCAAAACTCATGATAATGCAATTACAACTTGAAATATATAAGGGAGTCCTGGGGAAAAGGCCAGCATAAAGGTTAAGAGGAGTATGAAGCTCTTTCTCAAAGTCATGGCGGTACTATACAAAGGACTCCCACACCTTAAAGGAAAAATGTCGGCATGGGCACCAAATGCAAAACAAGATCTAACTAGGTCACCCATGTATGGTAAAGGTCTACCATTCACAACATGTCACTTCTAGAAGCAGCAAGAAGGTTCCGTGACAAGATGGAATGGGTTCGTCCCTAAGGTAAAAATGAAACGGTCATAAGGTTATGCAAAATGCAAACGGATGTGAAACCTAACCTATATGCTATTTTAGACATAATACCTGCAGTAGGCATGAACGGATCAAAGCCACGGTCAAACTGCACTCAAAATGGACTCCTACATCATCAAATTAGTTCAAATGGTTCAAAATGGTCAAAAACTATAAAAAGTGGGTAAAAATTTCAAATTTTTTCTATAAATAGTATAAAATTTAAAAATTTTCATATCATTTGAAATTTTTACCCAACATAGTGTATTTGAGCTCAGAACTTCAGAAGCGAATTCCGGGAGCATCGTCCGGTGGAATCTCTCCCCGTTTGATCCAGGTAGATTCTCATACCCTCCTCTTCCAATTTCATACATTTTTTTTGAAATTTCATGGTCCAATTTATTTTTTAAGCCATCCATAATTGTGCGTTTCGGCCCACGCGGAAATCATAATTTTTTCCGTGTATAGGGCTCGCCATACGCGGAAAAAGCACCCAAAACTGCATACATACGCGGCTATTTTGAGATCAGTCGCGTATAGGGCCGTAAACAAGGTTTTCAAAGGCAAAAATTGATCAAAACTTTGGTTTTTTGTGCAGGATGGTGTTAGACTGGAGGGATAGAGAGCATGGTGATGTGGAGAAGGCCGTGCAAGGTGATATTATGGCCCAACAAGCATTGCGGGCATGTGGTTTATACAAGTTTTGGTGTCTTGGAATCTTGAGGGCCAAACCAAGACTACTCCAGCTGCTGGTGGAAAACTGGGATCCAGAAGATGAGACATTTTAGATTGACGGGATGTCGCTCAGCATTGAGGTTGAGGACATATACTTTATCACTGGTTTTTCCCGACGAGGGGAGATGGTGAATCTCTGATATCATGGGCCAGGAGGCAGGCTGACTATTGATGAGTACATAATTGTGTACTACTTCCTGGAGACGGAAAATGTTGGGAGTCAAATCCTGACAAAATCTATCCAGATTCTAGGATTAAAGGCTATACTTTTGGCACTAGGCAGGATTGCTGGGTTAGCTTCACTCCACTAGGCCTTGTGGCCAATGATGTTCTATGCGGTGGAGTGTATGACTGGAGTACGACGCTGTTGAGAAACATGAAACAACAACTCAGTGACTGGAAGAAGGGAAGGGTGCAGAACATTGGGTTCGACAGCATATTGAGCACGTTCTTCTTTGAGTGGGTACCAGGGCTAAGCCCTAGGGTGGACATTGTTCCACATGGAGTTCAGGATCCAGCCCAGTGACGGTGGGAAAATGTTATGCGTAGGATGGGCAGAGGTAGGGTGGCTAACCCCTACCCAACAGACTTCTTTCCATGGTGGTGGAGACAGATCATCGCCATAAACGACTACCCCTATGTAAGGATAGACTTCTGTGAAGAACTGGATATGCCACTACCACCAGGAGTAGCTTATGGCGACATAGGTAAAGAATCCCAAACCCACTTTTTAAGTTTTGAATTATTTAATTTTTTTGTGTTTTTTGATATATTGACTCAAAAGACATATTTTTGGCGTGACAAGACATAGTGACAATTTGTCATGTGTATGCAGATGTAGGACCACGGTGACCAGAAGGATTCCCTCGTCATCGACGGAGGGGAAGAGGAGACGATATCACGGGTGCAGATGCAAGGCAAACACTCCAAAGCATCCACATGAACTTCGTTCACTTGACACATAGGGTACCCATGGCACAAGTCGAGGACTTTCCTGAGGCCATGCAGTGTCAGGTGGTTGGTGTACCACGAGCATAGGTTTGACTCTTTCAACGGATAGCTAGAGACGTAGTGCTACATCATGATCAGAACCCCCCTCCTCCTTAGGATTAGAGACCTGAGTGTACTCATTTTTGTATGACCGTGTATTATATGTTGGTGGCTCCGAAGCCCCAATTTTGTATATGAAACTTACATATTATGACGTCACTTTTTGGATATTAATGAATTTTTTTTTATGATGATCGATTTTATTTATATTTACATGTGTGTAAAATGTATGTTTGTGATATGGTTATGGTCTATGAAACAAATTCGAATCTAACACATAGTTAGCATATGAGTCAACAACTTGATTAAAAACTCTTGGAACATGAATGTATGTTATATTCTCAAATTTCCATTCTAGCAATCTCACACGTAAGAATATTCATAATAATGTCTGATCCCTAATACGATACAAGCCATTAAGCTGTGAAACCACTAACTGCAAATCAAGACGTACCTCAATAGAATGAACACCATGTGAAATGGAATCACGCAATAACCCAATGATGGAACTATATTGAGCAACATTGTTTGAAGAAGGCCATAAACATATGCTTCCTAAAGACAATACTTGACCCGTAGGAGCATAAATCACCCAAGCAGCCGAAGCTGAGTTTTGAGTGTGGCGGCTAGCACCATCAACGAATCCTATGTAAACAGAAGACTCCATCAACATATTCCATAAGAAATGAAAGCTAATCAACAAACCCGATCACCATAAGAAAACCTAACTATGCAATGCAAAACTGTACAATAATATACAACAATCAGCCTTGGCTGAATATCATGCATAGTATTTTTTGAGATAGAGCCCATTTCTAGGCTCTGCCAAGGCTGTCCCTTCATAATCAACCAGCTCATAAGCGCCTTTCTCTAATACTCGTTTAACCATGTAAGGACCATGCCACATGGGGTTAAATTTCCTTGCCCCCATGGGTTCCTTAGCTTGGTCCCACAAAAGGACCAAGTCACCTTCATTAAAACTCCTTGGATGGACAGACTTATCATAATGGACCTTGACATGATGCTTGTTAACCTCTAGAGCCACTAAGGCATATCAGCGCTACTCTAAGCGGAACAAATGTTCTTCCAATGCAGAAGTGTCCGGTAAAAGCTCTACAACTAGCTTTAGAGAAGGGATTTCACATTCAACTGGTAAAACTGACTCCACCCCATGAACAAGCTGATATGGAGAGAAATCGGTGGCAGTATTAATTGCGGTTCTATAGGACCACAAATCAGGATACAACATAATATGCAAATTGGTCTTGCTTCATGTGATGGTTCATTGGAGAATAGACTTAAGTGATTTATTCACTGCTTCAACTTGTCCATTAGCTTGAGGGTAATAAGAAGATGAATTTTCTTGCTTATAACCTAACTTGGAAGCCAACACTTCCATCATTTTACTCTGAAAGTTCCTACCATGGTCAATGACAAGCTCTTTCAGAATGCCAAACCGAGTGATAATCTGGTTGAACACTAAATGCGCGTCTATATCACCGTCGGATTTAATCGTGGGCATAGCCTCTACCCATTTTATGAAATAATCGACAACCACAATAATGTGATGATTCCCCCCAACTGAAGCTGGGTTGCAATCCATAAAGTCAAGCCCCCACTTGGTGAAGGGACCAGTGGTGACAATAGGATGTAACGGGGCTGGATACGAGTGCATATTGCATGCAAACACCTGGCAAGGGTGGCACTTCTTGACCGCATTAACGCAATCTTTGAAGATGTATGACCAAAAATATCTCACTCTCAATATTTTTTGGGCTATAGAAAGCCCAAATAAATGACCACCACACGCCCCTCCATGGAAATCATTCAACACACCTTAGCCTCATCATGGGTTAAACAACGATGCAAAAT
The DNA here is from genome assembly GCA_001517045.1 of Pseudotsuga menziesii. Lineage (NCBI taxonomy): Eukaryota > Viridiplantae > Streptophyta > Pinopsida > Pinales > Pinaceae > Pseudotsuga > Pseudotsuga menziesii. Next base: position 197,199 of record LPNX010959462.1, read on the forward strand.
GGAATCTACCCCATGGCGGTACAAAGTGTTATCCATTATAAGGTAGTTCTTAGCTACACGACGTAATCATCATCGCTCATCCCATGAAAGGTGAGTAGGGACCTTCAATGTTTGTAAATATATAATGATATCCCCATACCATGGGTCCAAAGTTGAGATAAGGAAAATATGCTCATCGACAAACGTATCCTCATAAACTTCCTCCTCCTCCAAACTTGGAAAATCAGATATGAGCTCCGCAAAGATCAATGATTTCTTCAATTTCACCGAAACAAACTCGAGATCAAACTCTTGCAAAATGACAATCCATTTATTGTATTTTTCCCCAATCATCCTTCTAGTGAGGACGAACTGAAATCGATTGATATGAGCTACGACCAAGGTTTGGCGAAGGAGAATGTAGTGTCTCAAACAATGAACCGCGTGAATGGTAGCCAAGGCTAGCTTCTCCACATGGGAATAGAGAAGTTCTGCATCTATAAGGTTTCGGCTCAAATAATATATGACATGCTCATGGAGCTCCTCATCCTCCTGAACCAAAACCATACCAATCGTCTCCATGGATGCGGCCACATAAATCAAGAAATCACGGCTATAGTGGGGTGGACTAAGCACAGGGGCCATTTCTAAGGCTTGCTTAAGAGCATCAAAGGACTCCTGGGCTCGCTCATCCCAGTAAAAAGGAGTGTCTTTCTTCAAAAGACGCATAAAGCCTTTAGTCAAATTTGTAAAATTAACCACGAATCTCCGCAAGAAGTTCGCCATGCCTTACAAACACTGAATATTTCTAATATTACACGGGGGAGACAATTGAAGTATTGCCTCAACCTTTAATGGATCAACTCTTATACCCTCCTTGGACACGATGAATTCTAGAAAGCGACCAACAATCATGCAAAAGATGCACTTATGAGGATTTAAACAAACCTGGTAATGACGACATCTTTTGAATACTAATCTCAAATGATATGGATAACGCACTCTTAGATGAGAGTGAGCAATGAGATCATCCAAATATACTTTGATAATCATTTTGAGATCATGAAAAATCAAGGTCATAGCCCGCTGAAATGTAGCTCCGACGTTTTTAAGGCCGAAAGGCATCTTTCGATATGAAAAAGTACCCCAAGGACAAATAAATGTTGTCCTATGTTGATCCTCGGGCTTAATATGAATTTGATTATATTCGAAAAAACCTTCCATAAAGGAAAATACCTCACTCCCGGCACACTCATCCTAAATCTGATCAATAAATGGTGTGGGGAAATTATCCTTAGGACATGTGCGATTTAGGTCACGGAAATCAGTGCATATACGGATTGCTCCCTACTTCTTATCCACTGGAACGGGATTTGAAACCCACTCCACCAAGGGAATGGGATAGATAAAACCAGCTTTCAATAGTTTTTCTATCTCAGCCTTAATGGCGGGTGCTTTTCTAGGATTCACCGCACACAAATGTTGTNTCTGGATAGGTTTTGATCTCATGTTTGACAATACAAGGGTCGATACCTGGAATCCCATTGTATGACCATGCAAAGATATCACGAAACTCTTTAAACGTCGTGGTATACTCCTTAATCTCATCGAGGAAACAATCCGCCCCAATGTAGACATTCTCAACCTTGCCAGGATCACGAGAAATATTGATAGGAATAGTTGGTGATACATTAGCCATGTTTCCATCAGCCATCGGACTAGGAGAGCGTAATGGAACCATGGGGATATCAATATTCTCGCTAAGAATCTCCCTAAAGTCATCACACTCCATACGATCAATCTTAGGAAGAAAATATGATTGATGATGCAATTCCTCCCAAGGTTGCTCAACTCCCGACATGGCCTCAAGGATAGCTTCATCCGATGAAAAAACATCATCGAGGAAATCATGTGAGTGAGATGACTCAGCTTCCCATGCAGGCAGCACATACGAGTCCTCCTCCTTTGTCCGTGAAGAAGAAGGACTAGGCTCTGCAACCTGATCAAGATTTGCTTGATAAGCCACCATTGTTGCAGGAAACGACACGCTAGTCTTAGTGGGAATACTCAAAGTACTCAGTGAAGGAAGGATCCAAGGATCTTCCATATGGGTAGTGTGAAAAGACACCAAATTCAACAAGGATGAAGCCCCACCAAAACTAGACCCCATAATAAAAACGGGCACATGACAACTAAGGGTTCCCATAAGACAAGGATACATACCTACGCCCACACTACCAGTTTTCGGCTGAGAATGATCAATAATCAAGATAGAAGCCCTCGATGATGCATTGACACTCGGATTTTGGAATGACATTTAATCAGTTGTAACAATCTTCCCATTAAACGGAAATCATATCACTCGAAAGAGGAAAGAAGCTATGGCTTGCATACTATACATCCAATTCCGACCTAGCAAAAGATTGTAGTCAAGGGGCGGATCAACCACCTCGACCTCGATTGCGACGGTCTTCCCTCCCAATTGGACCTTTAAGGAAGGAAGAATTCCGTGCGGTCGAAACGATCTACCATCAAAAGTTGTCAAGATAGTAGTGGATTGAGACAACTCGGGAGAACCTAAGCCATTCCAACAAGACAAAGACATCACGAAAGAGACAACGCCTTCATCAATGACAGTGAGCTTGATGGTGTTGTTAAGACACTCTACATGAATCAAAAGAGACACGTAGTAAGGAAAGTGAGGTTGTACTCCCATGGTTTCAAATTTGATCATAGTGGAAGAGTTATCATCACTGACCCCAAGAGAAGATAACAAATCTTTCCTCTGCGGAGGACAACTATGAAGCACTTCTAATGCGGACATCATGCAAGGAGTCTGGCCCAAATCCTCGACAACTAAATAGTTCTGTGCAGATCGGGCATTAGAATTGTGCCTTGAATGCTTTAAGACTCCCTTAGGAATGCAAGGTGGAGCTTCAGGTTTATCCATAGGATTTTTTATTCGCAAAGGGCTCTTGGGTGGGGAAGGTTATTTCCCAAGGTTTGGTTGTGACGAACCATAGCCTTTCGTACGAGTCACAACCTTAGCAGCACTCATCATGTTGATGCATCCATGACCACTAGTGGCCTTCGGCGGGTTTTGATTTCCACCCGATGCACAACCAGGATCAATGGTCCTCGAGTTCATATTTTGATTGTTGGGTAAATGATTAGTTAACACAGCTGGGACCTGTGCTATGAAACTTGAGGCATCTTCCATATGAGGGCACAAGTGAGTGAGATGTTCCTCCTTACATAATTTGCAAGGAAACTTTACCTTACATTTAGACTGCTTGTCCCTCCCAGCATTAGCGTTCTTGTCATTATTATTAGCATCTTCATTCTTGTTCCCACCCTTGCGATTATTTTTTCCTTTTTTCTTATTCCTTCCAGGATGCTAGTTTCCTTTTGGGTTCGACGTTTGCATGAAAAGTATATTCACCAATTGGGTAGGTTGAGACGAACCCATAGCTTGTCCCGACGCAGACTGGTTAATTGACAATTGGATCACTTATTTCACAACCGAGTCCGCAGGTTTGGTACTTGTACAGCCCACAATACCATTGGCATGTGGCCTAGGCTTGACCTTGGGGTCAAAATTGGACCTAGAAGCATTGGGTATAATCTCATACAAAAGTATGGATTGAGCATAGATCAAATCCAACTCTTGTGCCCTAAAAATAGCTTGTTCCTTGTTTTGAACTCCGGATGTCGAAACGTCCTTCACTATGTAAGGTAATAAAGATTTGAGGAACCACTCAAGAAGAAACTCTAGTGATATAAAATATTTGATTAACCGTTTCCATCTATGCCACTCTTGAATAATGATCCGAAATGTGTGTGGCTTTATCTTGCCGGAAGGTCGACAAGAGTTCGGTACCGATGTCGTAACCTATGGGTAGCTGGAAATGATTAAGTAAAGTCAGTGCAAGATCATCAAACGTAACATAAGGCCCCCCCGATAAATCTATATACCATTTCACTGCAGGGCCCATTAGGGTGCGTTGAAATAGCCTCAAACGAATGGAATCATCATGTAAGGAATTGGAAGAGCACCAAAGGTGGAAAGTGATGACATGCTCACTAGGATCTTCACCAGCTTTACCTCCGAACTTGGGAATGTCTGAAGGAAGCTTGTTAGGGACAACCGACCATACCGGATTATGAGACACAGGATCGTTCATCAATATCGACAAGTCAGGAAAGTTCAAAGTTGCAAGGAAAGGGAGCCTAGGTTGAGCCTGTCGATTCCATGCTCCCTGGTAGTTTTGATTCATGTAAGGTTGATTTCTATAAATACCATGGCCTTGGCCATAATAACCTCCTCCCATTTGACCCATGTAGGGTTGCATGGAAGCATTATGATGTGGGGTGCCTTGATTATGAGGTGCTACAAAGCCATAATTGGAAGAGTAAGCGGGTTGTTGATACCCGTACCCATACGGTTGATAGTTATGTCCATAGTGTGGTCCATATGAATGTCCATGAGAAGCTCCATAAGGTGTTCCATGGGATGTACCATGTGTTGAATTTTCATATGCTTAGCTAATACATCAGTATTTCATTTCATTTTCATAACAAAAGCATATAAACAGGATCACTGAAAGATAGACAAGCACATACAAAAGGAACACAAATATTTATCCTGAGAAAACCCTAAAGGGAAAAACCCAGCAAAAGCTTCCTCAATATAGATGCCCCCAAAAAAAGGTAAAAGATAAAACCAACAAGGAGATCAAAGCCTGATCCTCCTCCTTCTCTAGCTACTCTTCTCTTCTGCATAAATGCGCTACACAAGTGAGAGTGTGTGTCGCAAATGAGGAGAGCTACACCTCTATTTATATTCATCCATTCACTTCAATTAACTCATCTGACATGTAGGCTCGAGTTAATCATGTAGGCTCGAGTTACACATGTAGGCTCAAGTAACCACACTGGGGTGCTAATGACCCACCTTTACAATTAGAGGGGACTACCTCATTACTCTTATTAGTTATTTCGATTAGAAGCATCGGGGTACAAAGTAATACAAGTGGTTCTCCTGGTAGGACCATCGGGGACCACAAAATATACATATAGAATATTCTTCGAAGTTACAATATTTCAACACTCCCCCTTAACGAGAAGGGTATTCTACAACAACATCAACAACAACAATAGTAGGAGAGGGATAGAGGACATCATCAACATCATCAGGGTAACACATCTATAAATCATTGGAAGCTTTTCAACATCATATAGTCTTCGTCTTCAATTTTCAACGACAGCAACTCTTTGATCAACATCAACATCTTTTGACCTTTTGATCAGCAACATCTTCAACACTTTGACCTTTTGATCAGCAACACCTTCAACAACATCTTCAGCAATTTGACCTTTCAAACAGCAACATCTTCATCACTTAGACCTTTCAGCAACAACATCTTCAGCACTTTGACCTTTCGATCAGCAACATCTTCAGCATTTTGACCTTTCGATCAGCAACAATATCTTTAGCATTTTGATCAGCAACATCTTCAGCACTTTGATCTTTTGATCAACAACAACATCTTAAACATTTCGATCAGCAACATCTTCAGCACTTTGATCTTTCAATCAGCAACAACTTCTTCAGCATTTTGTTCTTTCGATCAGCAACCTGATTGGTAACATCGTGATCAGCACCATAATCATACTTCAATTCTCAAACAACATCATCATCATGATATTCTGATCTTTTGATCAGTATGTCGTCATCATCACATACTGATCATTTGATCAGTACATTATCATCATCATACTCTGATCTTTCGATTAGTACATCATCATCGTCATACTCTGATCAGTACATCATAATCATCATACTCTGATCTTTCGATCAGTACATCATCATCATGCTCTGATCTTTTGATCAGTACATCATCATCATCACATTCTGATCTTTCGATCAGTACATCGTAATCATCATCATACTCTGATCTTTCGATCAAAACATCATCATCATCATACACTGATCTTTTGATCAGTACGTCATCATCATCATAAAAACATCATTATCATCAAAACATCAACATGATCCTTCCTTTCGGAATTACGGGATTTAGGTCTTCACGAAGTTACCAATGATCCTTCTTTTCGAAATTACGGGATTTAGGTCTTTACGGAGTTACTAACGATCCTTCCTTTTGAAATTATAGGATTTAGGTCTTTACGGAGTTACTAACGATACTTCCTTTCAGAATTACAGGATCAACACATTTGTGGAACTCAAACAATCCTTCCTATTGGAATTATGGGATCAACACATCTATGGAACTTAGACAATCCTTCCTATTGGAATTACGGGATCAATTCAATGATCCTTCCTTTCGGAATTACGGGATTTAGGTCTTTACAGAGTTACTAACGATCCTTCCTTTTGGAATCACGGGATCAACACAGATGTGGAACTCAGACAATCCTTCCTATTGGAATTACGGGATCAACACATCTATGGAACTCAGACAATCCTTCCTATTGGAATTACGGGATCAACACATCTATGGAACTCAGACAATCCTTCCTATTGGAATTACGGGATCAAGTCAATGATCCTTCCTTTCAGAATTATAGGATTTAGGTCTTTATGGAGTTACTAACGATCTTTCCTTTCGGAATTACGGGATCAACACACGTTCTTGAGTACCGAAGTCACCGGATCCGTTCTGAACCGAAGTTCAAGGATGATACAATACTACCACATTCACGGGGACTGAGATCTCCAGATACATTTTGAACCGAGGTTCAGGGATGATGCAATCCTACCACTTTCACGGGGGCCAAGACCTCCGGATACATTTTGAACCGAGGTTCAGGGATGATGCAATCCACCAATTTCACGGGGGCCAAGACCTCCAGATACATTTTGAACTGAGGTTCAGGGATGATGCAATCCACCACTTTCACAGGGGCCGAGACCTCTGGATACATTTTGAACCGAAGTTCAGGGATGATGCAATCCTACCACATTCACGGGGGCCGAGACCTCTAGATACATTTTGAACCGAAGTTCAAGGATGATGCAATCCACCACTTTCACGGAGACCAAAGTCACTGGATCTATTTTGGACAGATGTCCCAGGATGATACAATCCCTCTTCATTCTCGAGGACCGAGGTCACTGGATCACTATTGGACAGATGTCCTGGGATGATACAATCCCTCTTCATTCTCGAGGACTGAGGTCACCGGATCACTTTAGGGAAGATGCCCAGGGATGATACAATCCCACTGCAACATCACTACTCCCCCTTTCGAGGAAGGTTCTTCCGAACCTCACCAAGCTTGTCTCGAAATTGTTCGAACTTTACTCGAGACAGAGGCTTCGTTAGCACATCAGCAACCAAACCATCATCATCTACATCTTTAGTATGTGAATACTGAACTATCACCATCTGTATCTACAGTATGTGAATACTGAAAGCATCATCATCTATATATTCAGTATAGAAATACTGAAAGCATCATCATCTTTATATTTAGTATAGAAATACGGAATCACCATCATCTGCATCTTATCTCGTATGTATAAATACCGGATTTCTATGTGTTACGACGGAACACAGAGTTCTCTGTCATCACAACTATGGTTATCACATAGAATCATTGTAGTATCCATCTTCAGTTCAAAGAGACCTAATATCAGCTTCCGAAGCCATATGGCTTCACAAATTAGCAGAGCAATCTGCTATGTATCTAGCTTCAGCCATGCTACGAGAAACATTGGACTATTTCCTGCTAAACCATGAACTCATAGCAGACCCCAAACAAAAGCATCTACCTAATATGCTTTTCCTGTCTGAGATACTTCCAGCCCAATTTGCATCTGTGTAGCCATACAATCTATACTCATGGCTACCATCATAATATAAACCAAAGTCTATAGTCCCTTTAAGATATCTCATCACATGTTTTGCAGTTACTAGGTGAACCCGTCTTGGTTGAACAAGATATTGACTTAAGGTTTTCAAAGCAAAACAAATGTCTGGTATGGTATTTGTTAAGTACATCAATGACCCAATGATCTGTCTGTAATGAGTCATATCCACTAACTCTGATGAGTCATCAGCTAACAGCTTCATGTTCGATTCCATGGGTGTGCCCATGGCTTTGCATTCCAACATATTGAATCTCTTCAATATCTCTACCGCATACTTTCCCTGGTTGAGAAAGATTTCTTTTGAACTTTTCCATACTTCCAGACTTAGGAAATAATGCATTAACCCAAGGTATTTCATCTCAAATTCTTCTGCTAGTTTCTTCTTGCTTTCCATGACCTGTTTCTCATTTCCTGTCAAGGATAAGTCATCCACATATAATAACAGGATGACAAGTTCATCTTCTACAACCTTGAGATAAATGTTAGGATCGGCTTTACTCTTGGTAAATCCCATGCTCGACAAGAAACTATCTATTCTTCCATACCAAGCTCTGGGAGCTTTCTTCAGGCCATATAGGGCCTTCTTCAACTTGCATACGTGATTCCATCTGGCTTCAACTTCAAATCCTCATGACTATTCAATGAAAAAACTCTTTCTCAATCATACCATTAAGGAAGGCTTGTCTTTACTTCACCATGGAAGAAACTACCATGATAGTTCTGAAGGAAGTGTACCTTACTTCCTGGAGTAAGTGTCTCTTCAGAATTAATTCCCTCTTTCTGAAAGAAACCTCTGGCCACAAATCTTTCTTTATACTTCTCGATACTTCAGTCAGCTGCATGCTCTATTTTGTATATCCATTTGGAGGATACAATACTCCTTCCTTCTAGTTTGGGAACTATATCCCATACATCATTCTAGTATTCTTTCATCACGAGTTCATCTTGTCAGATCATCAACATATCCTAGTCTTCTGCATTCAACTTTGAAGGTTGGAACCCACTTTACTCTTGGTAAAGTCTCAATCCATCAAGAAGCTGTCCATCATGTCGTACTGTGTCGAACTCAGATATCTTCTGTAGTCACTCCCCCTGAAGTGGAGTATTATCTTCCTTCTTCATTCTGTATAGGTGGTTCTATGCTTGATATATATTGGTCAATAGAGTATGTCATGTCATAGTCTATTCTTTCTGAGACAAATAATGAACCTTTCTTTGTACACTTGTTCTTGTAGATCCATATGGAGGATACTATGTACTTCCCTTTATGTCTCGAAATCATATCGTATACATCATTCCCCATGATCAACTGTTATTCTTTGATCATAGTTTCTTTTATAGCATTCTTTTCTTCATCTTGAGTTATCTCTCATACCCATGGTGGTCTTCATCCTTTGAGGTGGATCTACCGCTTTCTGAAGCTCTTTCTTCCGTCATGGTGTCTCTGACCCTGGGAGCTTCAGATTCATGTTTATTGAATTGTCATCACTTGTTCTTCGGAACAAGTCTCATCCTTCTTTTCTTGTAGGAGGTTGTATAGGACCTTTCCTACAATTCAAATGCACTAGTTGCATGGTTAGAACTATTTCATGAAACATATGCATAACGAAAAATTCTTATGCATCATGCAACTATTTAGCCAATAAAACATTCATCCATATCTCACAGAGAATTTCTAGATGCCTTCCATCTCTACCATGACATCATTGAGATTGTGCACTAATCCAATATGTCAGCAAAGAGGTTTGATAAGTAGCACTAGAGAGTTGTATAGCGCTATGAGCTACTTACCCATCACATGCATATTAGTAGTATTAATGTAAACAATCTATCATGCATAACACATCAACTGAATATAATCAAATGTATAACAAAACAATATCATGAAATGGCAACTGAATACTTATCTTTTATTTGTTTCGTGGGTAGACTCCATCTTGATCATTCTGCTTTATCATCTTCTTCATTCATGAAATCATCATTTCTTATCCAAATGATAAGATGAATAAGAGGTTTTTCAAGGATTGAGTTTTTCATATTCCTCATCGCTTGAGGGATCTTCTTTGAATGGTGAGAGCTTGATCTTCAATTTCTCCCATCTTCTTCTTCTCTTCTTATTAGTCGAGCTGAAAGTAATCACTTACTTCTAGCATACATTCTTCTTCTACCGCTTCAAGTTGTTATGCATTCTAGATATTCACATTCTTCAATTGTTTTCTCAAAGCCATCTTCTGATTTAAGTTCTTATCTTCAAATAGCTTGATCAAGGAATAAAACATCTTCGATGTCTTTAGGGAAGACACTTGTGGTATAAGTTGATTCGTGATTGAATCAACAATGATCTTCTTGGCCTTGATCAATTTCTTCTTGTGTAAGGCTTTGAGCCTCATCTTTGTATGGAACTGGAACCTCTCTACTCATGTAGGTGTCCAATTCATTTTCTTCAGAGAGATCAAATACTTCCATGCTTGGAAGTTGTCAACTGATGTGATATATCACTTTGAAATGAGAACCTCAAATGCAAATAGCAAAAGATTAGATCTTACCGATTTGAGGTGTCCGTCCTGCTTCCGGACCTGGTTGATCTAGGGTTTGTCAAAGAAACTCTAATTTTAAAAACTTGGAATATTTCAGATCTTATTGTATAGAAAGATAGATCTCTTCAAATGGAGCTATCCAATGTACTTCTTTTCTGAAAACAGTGGAGGGAAGCTCCTGGAACAAGAAGCCCTAGTTTTCCAATTTCTTCTGCAGAAATGCCTATTACTGTTTCTGTGATATCTCAGAAATTATTGCTCTTTTGTGTCTGAAATTTCACGTAACCTCACATGTTCCTGATCCAACCCAATAGGTTTCATCAGAATTGGTTTCAGCAATTGGGATTTATTATCATTTTCCCAAGGTGACCTGTTACAGGACTGTTCAGAATAGTGAAGTTGTACGAAATGCCACGTGTCACTGGTTCATCTTTAGGTTCTTAAATTAGTACCACAGAAATTAAATTCTATGCTATTTTTGGAACATCTTCAGGAATTCCATTTGGACCTCTGTAGCCCACGCTACAACAATTCTCCCCAGGTGTCCTGTTTAGGGATGAATTTTGGAAGAGGCTGGAACCCTAACTTGGAGGGGTCATATCTCCAAAAATATAGCGAATCTGAGGCTGAATTTTGGACACAATGTAAATAAGGATTTTAAATTCGGCCTCTATAGTTTTCAACTCCTAATCCTTTTCCAATCTCAGGATATATCGAATGTACCAAAACTTAGCAGTTTTAGTATTTAGGGTTTTTCCAGATTGGGGTCAAACTAGGGTTTGACTTTCTCGGAGTTTCACCCCACCAAATTTCTTGATCCAGGTCTCTAAGCTTCGATTTTGATGAGGAGAACAATCCTATGCTGGGCTCACTCAAAAATTCTTCTTCTGTAGAAAGCCCTAATTTTCCGCACCAAAATTGAAAATGCTCGGAATCGAATTTCGCTTCGACAGAAAGATGCGCCCTTCAATGGAGAGTCAATCTAGCCTTCTTTTGCTGATCGATCATGGATAGAGACCCAAAAAATAAGAATCCCTAGATTCTTTAGCTGTACAATGTCTTCTTTCAGGGTGGCTCTGATACCATGTTGAATTTTCATATGCTTAGCTAATACATCAGTATTTCATTTCATTTTCATAACAAAAGCATATAAATAGGATCACTGAAAGATAGACAAGGACATACAAAAGGAACACAAATATTTATCTTGGAAAAACCCTAAAGGGAAAAACCCAGCAAAATCTTCCTCAATATAGATGCCCCCCAAAAAAGGTAAAAGATAAAACCAACAAGGAGATCTAAGCCTGATCCTCCTCCTTCTCCAGCTACTCTTCTCTTCTCCATAAATGCGCTACACAAGTGAGAGTGTGTGTCGCAAATGAGGAGAGCTACACCTCTATTTACATTCATCCGTTCACTTCAATTAACTCATCTGACATGTAGGCTTGAGTTAATCATGTAGGCTCGAGTTACACATGTAGGCTCAAGTAACCATTAATGACCCACCTTTACAATTAGAGAGGACTACCTCATGACTCTTATTAGTTCTTCCGATTAGAAGCATTGGGGTACAAAGTAATACAAGTGGTTCTCCCGATAGGACCATCGGGGACCACAAAAGATACATATAGAATATTCTTCGAAGTTACAATATTTCAACACCATGAGCATGTCCATAGTTAAGGGTATGGGAAGCTCCAGAAGCTGGGACATGAGACGATCCAGAAACAGGTACATGACCTGCTGACACAACAGTAGGTACTTGAATCTGAGATACTACCGTGCGAGCAGTCGCAGAATGAACATGGCTATTAGCAACATTCCGGCCTCAAGGCCCACATGAACTAGGGGGAGGATGAGTTGTTAAAAATGCATTCAAAGGAACAGGGTTTGAAGACGAAGGGACATGTGAAGGAATGTAAGTGGTGTTCCCAATTTTCACTCGTCTCGGTTCTGGTATCCGCATAGGATTACTAACACTAGGTCTAGGATGAACATGTGAAGTTTCCTCCTCCACAGGGATGGAGGGTGCAATGTGACTAGTGCCCCCAAATATCTCCACATAGAAAGGGATGGGAGTGCCCCCAGGCGTAGTGTTAGGACCGAATTTTGACTCAACACGATGTGCCAAATCAGGTGCAGGGATATCAGACATGTCATATCTAACATGACTATTGCTTACGAGTTCATGGTGAGTCTCGTCGCCCAGAAACCAATACCAGTGAACTGTGAATGAGGGATCATAACCAGATCGTGAAGGTTGTTCATGTGAAGCATCATATGTGCTAATAGGATCTTCCTCCCCAACCTCATGAGGTGGATAAGACATCTTTGGAATATCATCCTCATGATCTCCCATGGTGTGTGAATCAAAGTGAGAAGTAGTCTGCTCGAACTATTTGGTTCTCTCTCCCAAAGGAGGAGGATACATGGAAGGAGGAAGTCCCACTAAACGATGATAATGATGGGGTGCCGCGCTCGAATCCACAATGACTCAAAAAATAAAAAGACTCGATCTAATTATGCAAACCCTATGCAAACTAGCGTGCACAGAGCATACACCTATAAAATGTAAAGCCAAATCACAAGCAAACAAGGGTAGGATATGTGAGCTCCCAAATGAAGTAGGTATGTCTCACTTAGGAGAGGCTTGAGACTCCCATACACAACAAGAGGAGGCTCGTAACCAATTATAGTGGCCCTCAGCTTCAATGCATATAGCGACTGTGCTGTCTGACCCCTACCTAGCCAGGACACCTGCAGAATAACCTCTGCAAATACCCCCTCAATAACCTAGGTAAGGCAGCTAAGGTCACGTCGATATAATCAATTCTCAGGTGGGATTGACTATATGGGCAGTGCAGCAAAGCCTGAAACTCTCGAAAGAGCCCCCAAATACGAATACAATCCTGGAAATATCTCTGGTGGTACTCAGTTGCAACCAGGGGTCATCCCAATCATAACTACTCACACTGCCTCGTGCTTAACTCCCTTGTAAGAAGAGGATCCGGAGAACACTAATTATATAAAGGATTTCACACTCTCACCTGGACATACATCTAATTGTTTTGTTTAGTGGTCTTGGAGAATTGACTCACAATGAAATATTCCAAGACCCTAAAACCTAATGTTGTTGGTGCACCCTAAAAAAGAAAAAAGAGTGTAATTCATTTTATTATGCGTTGATTTTAATTGGCTTTATTACTCAAAGAGTAAATGGTCATGCAACTAATGATGTTATGACACAACAAGAAGTAAAATGCACACCTAACAATCAATGCAAATGCACTGTCGAATGAAAAACAGGGTATGCTACTACGTGAAGTGAAATTTTTTTCCTTCAAGTGTATATGCAATCATTTCCTATATGAAAATCTAACTAATATTCACCAAGAAAACCTAATGCAAGTACCATACTAAATGCAAAATGCAAACAATGCATCACAATGAAAAAAAGCAAAATGTTTTTGTATTTTTGAATAAAATGAGATAAAAAGAAAAAGTATGACTCTACAACCCTCAGACTCTGCAAGCACTCACAAACAACATCCAAGCATAGTGCCAAGGTAAAAGAAACCTAATGCACTAATCCCAAAACAAAAATAGAAAATGAAATGACAAGAACATTTTTCAAAAATTAACTCAAAAAGAGTCTCTGGTCAGAAACAGAGGGGAGATACAGACTCCAGAAGTAACAAAGAAGACTCAGCAATCATCCAAACTCACCTAGAAACACTTCATCTTCCAAAAAATTCAAAAAATCAGGGCATACACAATTGTTCTCAGTAAACCTACATACATACATGATTTTTCCAGGAAAACTCGCGTGTATATGCGACTTTGAAAGAAAAACCCGCGTATAGGAAGAAAAAGATAGAAAAATAAGGTAAATGGACTAACTAAGACAAAATTTACTTCTCCAGGATACTACTGGGTAATCATGCCCCCAAACCTGACGCAGTAACAAAAAAATTAGAGCAAGAAAAGTACATTGAATGCCGAAAACCCCGAAATAAAAACAACTAGGAACCTCCCCAGTATGGTCGCCAATTCTGTTACGGAGAAAACTTCCTATGGCTTGGGGTGTACCACAACAAATAGAGAAACCGCAGAAACCAATCCCTTCCCCATATGCAAGAGAAATACAACATCTAACACTAAAGAGTCTCGAAACATACCTTATTATGGACGGTTGTAGTAGATCCTTGTTGAGCTTTTTCCAATCCCGCTTGCGTTAGCAATTCACTCTCAACAACAGTAAACAAGGAAAGTGTGCTATATGATATAGTTTTAGGCCTACTCTAGGATATATAATCAATGATATATAAACAATTAAACACATCCATGGAATCAATATTCATTTAAGTGCACATCATTGAATAGGAAAATATATTTCTATTAAATAAATTAGAGATTACACAAGTGACAACCTCTGTCAACACGTCTGTGAACTAGAGAAACTGAGTCCTCCACCTGGGCCTCCACCACCTCAATCCTCCATCTCTTGATAGCAAGCTCATAAGAAAAGGCAATCTTGGGAAGAACACAAAGTGCTCCAAGGGACAAAGGGATGCAGACTCGAGTATAAGCAAGCTATGGCAACAATGGACTATAGTTTTCTTGCTCTTCAATTCCTCCTCTTCAATGTATCCAAATTGTTCCTTATATAGTGCTTCAATGGGGTAATGGAAGGTCAAATCCGAGCGATCTCGAGGCATATGGAAGGCCAAGAGACAAGTGACTCAGATCCACATCAAGGAAAAATCCAAAAATATTTGGCCTTTTGCACACATCTTGATGTACGCGGGTTTAGGGGTAATATCCGTGTATATACGTGAGAAAGGAATTAAAATTTGCGTACAACAAATAATGAGTGTTTTTAGGGATGATATTGGAAACATCAAAGGTACAAAAATAGTCCATGGGGTCCAAAGAGTCTGCAGAGGGACAGGGAAGGTCATAAAAGTGTGATCAACCATGTGTGGTAAAATCAGCTATAACAGTTAGGATGAACTCTTCTAAGAAAGAAAAACTTGTCTAAGGAAGCTTAAAATAAAAACATAAGGAGGGGCCCTAAAATGTAACAAATTTTGGGGAATTAGTTGCAGCAACAATATTCAGTTATCTTCTTGAAGTCTTATTATCTCCATCTGTCTCTTATGCCTTACTCAAAGTTTTTCCAGATGCTTATCTTCTTCTTTGCTTTCCACTTGCTGCTTACTACAAGACTCACTTGAAAACAAACTATGAAAATAAGGATTTCTACTAGAGGGTTTATATACAAATCTTTCCACAAAAATTCTATAACCATGCGGTAACATTCGATCATATCTTTTTGCAGAAGAGGAATGGGAATATTGGCTCTTGAATGTAGATAGTTTAGGGACTTGAATTACAAAATTCAAGGAGTCAAGGGAGAATTTTTTTGGAGAAGAAGATTTTTCAGGTAACGATTGTTTTTTGCTTTTGTATAGCAACAAGTTCTTGTGTCGAGTTTGTATTTATCTTGATAGATTCATCATTCTTTGCACATTCCATGGAGGTGTGATATTTCAAACTCATGTAGGAAAACTAACCTATCTCTAATTTCTTCTTCGACAGACTTCAACATCATGATATATATGGATTCTTTCATTGATGACTAGGGAGATACCATGGGTTATTCTTATCAACTATAGTATGTCATATAACCTAAAAAAATCTTTTTAGAACAATCCAGGTAACCTTACGATAGAGACCTTTTACACTGGCTTCACATGGGCCTTGATGCCTATAGTAGACTTACTCATGACTTATACCCATTGTGACATTGCTATCTTCGGGCTAGTCTATTTATCACCGGCTACTAGAATCCCTTCTTCGTAATCTACTAGAATGACTACTAGGAATCCTGGAAATATGAAACTTTTAGAAGTGGGATTTACCACTTACATGCATTTAATCATCAATGGAATAATAACACATACACTTTCATCACCATACTTATAGAGGGAAAAAAAATTGCAAACATAGGAAACAAAGGAATTACCCTTTTTGATCTCCAAGATCACACAAAGTGTAAGGAGAGATCATACTCGAAAAAAACTAATAGTAGAAATAATGGCATAACCCTTTATGATCTCCACGATCACACAAGGTGAGAGGAGAGATCATACTCGGAAATGCACAATTACATAGAGGAATGATATATGACCATATACACAACAATTATAACAACATACACTATCTATATTACATCATCACGTTTTTTCAGGTTTTTCTTGTTTTTGGGGTTGCGGGGTCCGTAAAAAATATGTACTATGGTTATTCATTGGATGCGGAATTTAATTCTGCATCCAACAAGTGCTCCCAATCGAAATATGAGTAAAACGTCAGGGAGATATGTTGAAAAGTATGAATTAAAAAAGTAGTTTTTTATGTCAAATAGGACATGTCAACCATTATGGTTGACTCTTTTCTTGAAATTCTATTGGTTCTTGAATTCAATGGATCATTTTCCTATGAGGTAGCTCATTTTCTTAGAAGGCCCATTTTAGACCCCAAATTTGCTTTAATGATTTATAATACACATATACCCATATGACATAATTAAGTTAATATTTATAAAATTAAAATCTATATACCCACACTTCCATTTTCGTGTAGGTATTGGGAAATTTTTTTAATGGATTTAGAGGATTTTATTGATTGAATATCATCCATGGACATGATCCAATGCAACATATCCAAGGCAATGTTTAGAAAAATATAATTTATTTACCCATACTTCAATTTTGTGTAGGTTTTAGGAAAATATTTCAATGGATTTCAAGGATTTCTCAATTGATGTTTATCCACGAACATTATGAAACATATCTAAGATAATGTTTATAAAATTTAAATTTATATACTCATGTTTCCAATTTTGTATAAGCACCAAGAAATCATTTCAATGTATTTCAATAATTTTCCAGATCAAAGACTACTGATGGAGATGATATAATGCAACCAATTCAATATAATGTTTCAAAAAATAAATTTTCTATACCCATGCTTCTAATCTTGTGTAGGCCTTACGTTAAGGATTTCCTAGTTGAGATTACCAATGGACACAATTTAATGCATTATATCTAAGCCATTATGCAACATATCTAAGCTAATGTTTATAAATAAAAAATTTGTATAACCATGATTTCGATTTTGTGTATGCCTCAGAGAAATAATTTCAATGGATTTCAAGAATTTTCCCTATCGAAGATTACCGTTAGACATGTTTGAATGCAATATATCTAAGGAATTATGAAACACATCTAAGGTAATGTTTAGAAAATTAAAATTTATATATTGAGGATTCCAATTACAAGATGGCCTTGGAAAATCATTTTATTAGATTTCAAGGAGGTTCTTTATTGAAAATTACCCATTGACATGCTTCAACATATTTAACAATTTTTTTTCCCTGTAAGGCATTATGCAACACATCTAAGTTAATTTTGAGAAAATTAAAATATGTATATCAATGAGTCCAATTTCAAGCTAGCCTTGGCAAAGCATTTCAATGGATTTCAAGGAGTTACATGGTTGAAGATTACCCATGGAGATTTTTTTCCTAGGGTAAAAAACATATTTTCGATTCAATTAGAACGAAAAATAAAGTCAATAGGTTCAATGCACAAAATTTGAAAAATGTTTAAGATTTATGGCTATAAAACTCGATCAACCTACTTCTATGAACTATGTCCCCACGTTATATCCAAAAATAACACAAAGCTTATCAATTGCATCTAGAGAACAAAGAGTGTCGTAAGACTTTACCATTAGTACATATTATATCCCTCAAAATTCATTTAGTACACATGTTCTCCAAGAGAACCGAAGTCCCTCAATGTAATAATCAATAAATAATAGACCGACCTATAATATTAATGCTTGTTTAGATAGGGTGTTCAAAAATGTGTTCAATTCTCAATAGACACAAGTAAAACTAACCAACTAAAAGAATCCACTAATATTCTTTAAATGTATAGCTAGTTGATGGATACCTATGCTATGGATTTAAATCTCATTGTTCATTTACTGAATAACCTTAGATGAATAACCAATACCTGCAACTGATCAATATCCTTACAAACAACAAACTTTAATAGATATTAAAGTGCATCAATTTCACTAGCATTATTTGTCCCTTCCATCATACCATTCTTACCGGTAAAATAATGATTGTTTGAAAGGTAAAGAACAAATCCAAGGCCACAATTATTCACTATCCCCTGGTAGGCCCCATCAAAATAGCTCCAAAGAAAATCCTTGTTCATAATTACCTCTCCAAGAACACAACCAGGTTTTGGTATATAGGTGGGAGAGTAGTAAGTAAAGGGTTCCAATGATTGTGTAGTGGTCTTGAATGTAGGAACCCGTTTCCCCTCAAACAATCCCTCATTCCTTACCAAACAAATTTCCAAGTTGATCATATATGGAATTTATTGGAATGAATTAAGTTCCCTGTGATTAAGGAACCCCAAGATATAACCATACAAAGAGTATTATCCCATATATTTCTCAAATCAAGGTGGTGTTTAACCTCTATCCAGATCCGTCGAGTAAAGGCGCAAAAATGAAATACATGTTCATTTGTTTCTTCATTACACCTACAAATAATACACACAAATACTTTGATATTATTCCTTTGTTGTAGCCTACCTGAAGTTAATACTCACTTTTTCAGAACCAACCAAAGAGGAAGAACACTTTTAGGTGGAGCGACAAGCTTCCACAAATATTTCTACCACCACTGTGGTTCCTCAATCATTGTAAAATTTATAACAATGTATATCAACTTAGTAGTATAATTACCCATGAACTTATTATATACCCAAACAATTTCATCAATATCATCTTTAATTATGATGTCACTACCTCCTAATCTCAAGTAGAAAGATATCCCATCTCAATTCCCACACATTACTAACTCTAAATCCCATACCTAAAGTGAGCCTTGTTTCTATATATTAGTATTCAAAGGATTAATGAATTTATCAAACTTGCACCTATCTTTCTCTTAAAAGTGCGCCTAACCAAATTGTTATGGAGAAATATCCCTTCACCACACACCATAATTGCATCAACTCCCACCTTGACCTTGATCACATGAGCTCACCCTCCATGCTAAAACTTACCAATAATTGGAAAAGCTAGAGTTACAAATTTCCACCGATTAGAAACATTTGAAACCATATTCCCACTCTTGATAATCCAATCTAATACATCCTATAGAGTTATATATTTCTCGATTATGGTTCTTCTCCATAAACTATCTTTAGTTAAAAATAATAGAGTGACTTTGCTACAAGTTCTTGATCAAATAAGAATTTTTTTTTAACTGCCTATCCATCTCAATCCTTTGGAGTTGTAACAACCTTCTAGATAACACAATTAAATACCTTTTAATCACAAATATCCTTTCAAATATAATTGAAATATAACTTTCTTATCCCGTCAAGGATTCCTTTTGGAATATTTTCCCTAAGATGCCAATAGACGAGGATGACTTCCAATATATACTTGGCGAGGACATGTCTCCCCCCTATGGACACCCATTATGTGCATCATAAGTCAAATCTTTTCTTAATTATAGTAATTATTCAATACCAGTCAACTTTCCCATATTTATTGGGTTTGTGTGTACCCTAAGGATTTAACACCATGATTCAAGTTGTAAATAGGAAATGTGAAACACCATTCCCAGAACTTACTTATGTGAGCATCCTCGTTAGTGACATATAGTGCAGATTTATCAATATTGATCTACATACCCATGGCCCAACAAAAGAGTTGTAATATTTTTATATTGTTTGCTTTCCCCTATTTATCCCCTTCCCCCCAAAAGAAGTAGGATAATGTAATCCATAAAAAGTAGATGAGTTAGTTGTTCCTTCCTAACAATAATAATACCCCGCACCTTCATTTTTGTCTTACATAAAGAATTGGAATCCTAAACCCTTCTGCAACCAATAAAAAATGATAGGGGTATATTGGAAATCCTTGTCTCATCCCCGAACTCAGATCTTGAACCATTAATAAGAAAAAAAAATGAAGAGGATGTAACATAACCCATGATCCATTTAACCACAAGAAGACTAAAACCAGTATGAATAATAAGTAGTCTCAAATATAGCCAAGATGCCTGATCATATTATTTAGAAATGTCTAATTTTAAAACTATAGTTTGGGGCGGGGTGTGGGGGGGGGGGAGATTTCTTAATGTAATGCAACCCTCCCACGCTGTACCAATACCCTCATATAGAAATTCTCCCCTTAAAAATACAAATTGTTTAAATGAGATAATATTGAATACTAATGGCCTGATACAAACAACAATCACCTTAGAAATAATCTTATACATGCAATTACAAAGTGAGATTGATTTGAAGCCATTGAAAGAATTTGGTAAATTCACTTTAGGATCAAAACTAAAAAGGTGTAATTCATACTCCCTAGCATCTTCCCAATTATCCTAACTTCCTCAGTTGTTTGAAGTAAGTCATCACCAATAATATCATAGAAATTAATGAAATATCTGCAGTCCACCTATCGAGCCCATGGCTGTTATATTTCTAAAAGGAGTTAAGAATTGTATAGACTTATTCCTTATTCATTGGTTTGAAAAGTTCCTCAGTTGTTTCCTCATCAACAACTATGGGAACAAGATACCATTTTTAGAATTTCTCCCAAGTTGGCATGCATCAATTTCGAGTATATATATTAGAAGTATTGAACCACCTAATTGGATAGTTCTCCAAAGCTTCGAACTTGATTACCATCCTTGTCATTCATTTCCCAAATAGTATTATGATTCTTCCTCTATCTAGCAAAGTTTTGAAAGTATTAGTGTTTTGATCCCTATACGAAATCCAAGTGCGTAACTCTTGATCCACCATATATCTTCCTTGTCCTGTAATAATTTGTTTCTCTTTGGATTAAAGTGCGAAACCTTATATTGAGTGTCCATGGAAAAGGAATCATCTAAAATAGTAGAGTAAGTCGACGACAATTTTATTTTCTTTTAGTAAACAATCACATTGCTAATAGTGCTCCCGATCCCACACTGTCACATTTTCTTTGAGATATGTTAATGAATGTGCAAATTGAGAACACTCGTCATAATTCATGCCAAATAAATATGCTTCTAATTGGTCCTAACCATTTGTTGAATTTACTCCTTAGTAGACCAACAAGGATTGCACTTAAAGGGCACACTAGGTTTGTCCCCGCCAGGTCCTAGTTCAAGACATATTGGGAAGTGATTCGAGCACTGAACCTTGCCAAACTATGTCCAATACCAGTCCACTTATTGCAATATATTTTTATGTACACATAATCAATCAAGTATTTTGGTGACCTCATTTTAACTACATCAACTATTACTCCACATTGACTGAAGTTCAATAGGATCCATATCTACCCAACCTACCATATCAAACTTATTAATAACATAAAAAGCGATTCGATCATCTCAGGCATATGTGCCCCATATTTCATCATGATTTCAGGTCAAGTTCAAATCTCCACAAATAACAATATTATCCACCTTAGTAGAATGCAACGAAAACAATCTATCTTATAAAAATGCCTTACCCTCGAAGGGACCATACAATTTGAGCAAGGTGATTGTGTGGTCCATAATTTACTATGGACAACAATGCACAAACCTGAGTGCACAACAAAATAGTTTACTAGTATAAGACTTTTTTTAAAACTAGTAAGGATTCCACTCAATAAGTCCTTAGAATCCAAAGGAAAAAAATCCCAACCACCAAAAAATTTCTTAAGCTCATTGACCAAGGGATCCCAAACCTCCATTTTCTATTGTAACAATGGAATGTCAAGCTTATCCAATGCCACAAGTAATTTAAAGGATAATATTTATCCTTCCCTCCCAGGTCCCTTATATTTATTGACATGATCTTTATTAGGGACCCACCCTAAGGGTTGTTCTTTCTCTAAGAATCCCATGGAGTATTCTCTTACTACCTTGAGATAATTTTGTAGTTGCATTCTCTTGTGCATGTTTGAGTGATTACTTACAATTCACCTTAGAAGAACATGGATCCATATCATGCTCATATCCCACCCCCCCTCCCCCCCAAAAAAACCCTAAAGTCTTTGGAATGTGTTCAAGGTCTAAAATTATAATGACCTTCCCCACAAAAGGTCATATTGTGTTCATTAAATGAGGGATTAAGAGGAATGAAGTTATAGAGTATAGTATCAGATTTCTATGAAAAACCCAAATTATCATCACTCTCCCACTCACAAAGAGAACCAATAGTTGAATCTCCTAATTATACAAAATGAGGGTGACTAAAATCACTTGTAGGCAGATGAGATTCCTCAGAATAAGGGTCATGTGATGCTAAAATAAGGATGAGAGTAGTATTAACAATATGCTTGCTTGATAATTTTTTGAATCCACTCTAGATGAACCATTATATTCTATAATATCTCTTTGTGGTAATGGAGAGTTAAGGCTACTATCCACTATGTTATTTAGTTTTGACCGATCCTTTTACTGTTGACCCTCCATAATCAAAGGAATGAACATATCACCCTCCACAAGCTCTTGTGGGGATGACCCAACCATATAAATTCCATGCACACCTTGAATATCACCCTCTGGTAGGATGGTGGTAGCTTCATGTTCCATGCCATCCCAATGAGGGACATGTAACCCCTCTTGTGAAAAATTCATTCCCACCTCCACCTCATTCCTTTTTATCCTCTGTGCTTTCTTCTTAAAATACTTTTCGTAGTCATCCCAAACATGGACATATTCATGATACCATAAATGACGGAAGGGGATATTAAGGTAATCCAATGGATGAGTATACGACCTACCCCTAACCACTAGCTTCATTGATTCATATAACCATTGTTGAATGTATATCTCAACCAATATATGATGCATTGAGTGTGATATAATATAATTAAAACTATCATCCACAATAGTAACTTTACCTAGGATGTCTCCAATATCCTTCAAATGTTCATCAATCCAAACATTTAGGGGGGATTGGGATAAATTAACCCATATGGGCATACTTACGACAAACTCCTCTTGAGCATTGATTAAAGGATGCCACAACTTGAGTGCTAAGACACTTTTTTCCATGAGCCAATAGTTTTTAATGACCTCGAGTGCATCCTCCCTGCATTTGAAAATAAAACCTATATGGATTCCCTTGCTAATAAATGAACCATAGGGCCATAACCCATCACTAGAGACCATTCTTGTTGAATCCAAGCATTCAATGAAGTGATATAAATCCTTCATCCATACAAATTACCCATACATAAAATATTCCTCACTCTAATATCCTTGCTGACCACCAAGGAAATACCAAAACCTTTTGAGCGAAGCACCCTTTGATTTTTTTCTCCTTGGATGAGACACAAGTTATGGAAGAAACTTAAAAAATGATCAAGGCAAATACCTCCTATTAAATCCATAGGAGGAGTCACCGAAACCTAGTCTCGACTTGGAAACTGTATAATGGCATCTCTAGGGAGTAGCTTTAGGTGACTTAGAAGCTTGCAAACCACATTCTCCCCGTCCTTTTAGTTTCTTTGTCACCAGTAATGTGGAATCCCATTTAGAAACTGCAAAAGGATTTACCCGATCTTGCGTAATCTCTAAGTCATAAAAAATAATGAAGGATCTGATAGGGAAACAATTTTGAACTGACACCCAACTCAAAGTTGATCAACAATGAGTGTTTAATATCCACCAAACACCCCATGGTGCTAGGGGATTCCACAACTCCTTCAACAAGGGAAGTGAGTAAAATATTTTATCCTCAAAGAGTGAATCCGTTAAGTAGTGGACTAGTTGTACCTCATCCATTGATATTTATAAACCCTAGCCACTTAAAAATTGGTTTTGCATATCCCCCCTATTGTTGTGTACAAATAGTATACATGAAGATTACCCATGGTCGTTTTTCAACATATTTAACAATTCCCCCTCCCAAGGAACAACTTGCTAGGAAACCCAAGGGACGCTTCTGCACTTCATCAATGGAATCCATATTAAAACTATTGATGTAGACTAGTGTGCCTAACCCAAGGGGATTTCAATAAGGTAATTTCTAACATAGAAAAATACAAAACAGAGACAACATTAGTGATAGTTTCTAAAGCCAACCCTTTATCCTAACATGTGTAAATAATTGAATCTCGAGTTAGCCTCGAGAAAGCATTTCAATGGATATCATGGATTTTCCTAATCAATGTTTACCCATGGACATGATAACATGATCAATGTTTGCCCATGTACATGATAAAATTCTAGTTTTTGTTGATAAGTTCAACTAATGGAAATATCCATTACAAATTACAATATGGAAAAGAGGCAAGAAGTTATGTTTTCATGAACCATAACAATGACACAATTTAGGTTGATACAGTTAGGAATATTTCTTTAATGATGAAAAATACACATGTACGATGAAATTAATGAATAGAGACATGGAGCTCAATTTATTTTGATCACTTTTCATTACTTAAATTAGTTGGTTTGAGAGGAGGAGAAGATGGTTCCAATCATGCAAAGTCTTCACTATGGACAATGTTTTTCTTTTCCTAATTTTAGGCCTTTTTTGTAGTGTCTTTTTTCTTAGTTAAATAAATTCATTATAATTAAATATGAAACTTATATATACCAAATGGTAAGTACTAAAACAAAGTTACTTATATAGTGTAGTAATATCAAGGAACTTAGTGACTCCCACCATATAATGCTCAACTTTACCATGGTGCTATTTTTTCCTGTATTATACAATGAGCAATTGTCCAATGAAAAAAACATGGAAATTAGAAGTGAGGCCTTAAGACTTCTATATTTAGCATGTAGTGCAAAGACACTCAACTATAGCACAACTTCCAAACTCAAATTTGTTCGATAGTTTGTGCTTATAAAACAATTTTTACAAGGGAGACAAATTATGAGGGGAGATATGCCAGGGAAGAATCAAGAGCAATTGTGTAGAAACTAAATAAGGTTCTTTTCTTTAAAAAATAACTGTATATTCTTTATAGGCTAGGTTTAAGATGAAAAAATATTCGAGAATGTAGATTTTCATAGTTTATCATAGTTATAGAAAAATATTTTTGGAATAAATATGTGTTATTGTTTAAATTTACCAAATTTTGAGTAGATAATCCACTCATCATTAAGAGATACAAATATGAAAGAAAAGTGAGAGCCACATGAAATAACAACACGAAGGGGAGCAAGGTTCTCTACAACCCAATATGGGGGAGATATTGTCACATAAGGTAATGACGTAACGTGACTTCAAATACAATATTTTAAGTTGGAATCATAACTCTATGCCATACCTCTAGGTGGAGTATATGTAGTTTTAATATTCCAATAGCTGTAGACATTGGGCACCTATGCGACCAATCATAAAAAACATTTCATCAATTTCAAGTGGCAAGGAAAGAATTAAAAGTTATATGGTTTCCAACCACCCTAGATGTAAGTGGTTTCATCTCAGCAGATGGAAAAACTTATTCATAGAGGGGCATAAACTTATGTGATCCGATGTCATTGGATGGAGAGACAAGATTCAGAACAAGAATACCCCAGGGAAGAAGAAGTCCAAAAGTTACTTTAGAAGCACATAAATATATTTCAATATCTACCCATGGATTTACCATGAGAAAGAGGGATCAAACATATAATCAAGGTTAAACTAGGGTCAATCCCAGTCAAAGTAAAACCCTATAGATACCCCCACCACCATAAAACAACAATATAAAGATTAGTCTAAGACCTGTTGAAATGTGGTATTATCAAAAAGAGAAGGAGTCCATATGCAACTCCAGTTGTATTAATATTAAAGAAATATGGCTCATTTAGATAATGCATATATTACCAAGGATTCAACAAAATAACAATCAAGAACAAGTTGCCAATTCCATTCATTGATGACATGTTGGATGAAATTCATGAAGCTAAATATTTTTCAAAATTTGACTTAAGATCAGGTTACTATCAAACTAGGGTCACATTAGAATATTTCACTAGGACCAATTTTCAAAATCATGAAGGGCATTATGAATTCAAGGTAATGCCTTTTGGATTAACAACTTCCCCCGCCACTTTCCAAGAAATTATGAATGAACTATTCCATCCCTACCTTAGTAAATTTGTGTTATTCTTTTTTGATGACATCATTATATATAGTAAGACATTGAACGAACATTTGAAGCATCTGGAACCTTAACTATCTCTCCTAGAAGAAAATCAATTCTATGCAAAAAGGTAAAAATGTACATTTGGAAAACAATTAGTAGAGTATCTTGGTCACATTATCTCAAAGGAAGGAGTCAATGTATATCCAAAGAAAATTAAAGCGATCAATGAATGACCCCACTAAAGAATATCTCCAAGTTAAGAGGATTCTTAGTGTTGACAATTTACTATCGAAGATTCATCAAGAGCTATGCTCATTTTACTAATCCTCTAACCAACCTTATTCAAAATAATTTCTTTTAGTGGAGTGATGAAGCATTGAAAATAAATGTCTACAACTCGTGTATTAGCAACACCCAATTTCTCAAAGCCATTTGTAATCAAATGTGATGCCTTGGGTTTTGGGATAGGAGCAATATGATTGCAAGGAGTTCACCCAATTGTTTTTGAAAGAAGGAAGTTAAATAAAATGGAATGCTTACAATCTACATACAACAAGGATATGCTTTCCATCATGCATGCATTAACAAAATGGAAATAATACCTTTTGGAAAGCAAGTTTATGATCCGTAGAGATCATAACAATATTCAATACTTTTTACAACAAAATATATTCACAATCGAACAACAAAAATGGATAGAGAAAATTTCTACATTTGATATGGAAAACCTAAATAAAAAGGGGAAAGACAACATAGTAGTTGATGCTCTTTCAAGAAAAGATGAAGAACTTCAATTTTTTTTAGTGTCAATGGTGATTCCTGAATGGTTGGATGAAATTCAAATTGAAAACATAAAAAACCCAGAGACCTGCTCCATAATCAACGATGTAAATTAGTACCCCAAATTTGAATGGAAAAATGACCTCTTATGGTATAAAAGAAGAATATACTTAACCCCCAACTTAAGATTTAAATCTAAGGTGATTAAAGAATCCCATGAATGTCTAGCTGCATGACACATAGGATTTTTCAAAACCTATTATAATGCAAGACAATCATTTTTTTGGAAGGGAACGAATGCGTACATTAAAAAAGATGTAACATAATGTGACATTTTCCAAATAAACAAAAATGAAAGCCCTAAACATTAGGCTACTCCATCTGCTACACACCCCAAATCAGAAACATGAAGAAATTTCAATGGAATTCATTGAAGGGTTACCCATGTTAGAAGGTAAGGACAAAATATTACTAGTAGTAGACAAAGTAACCAAGTATGCACATTTTATTAGGGTAATAACAACCGATTCCACCAAATAAACAACTCAAGTTTTCTTTAAAAATGTCTATAAGCTACACGCGTTTCCAAAGATTATTGTCGGTGATAGAGATACAAAGTTTAATGGAAATTTATGGAGATAGTTTTGCAAACAAAATAGGTCGCCACTTAACATGAGCTCAACTCTCCATTCCCAAATAGATAATCAAACTTAAATTGTCAATAAATGTTTGGAAACCTACCTGCGTTGTTTTGTAACCGACAAGCAAAATAAATGGTATCATTGGTTGTATCTTGCTGAATGGTGGTATAATTCCACATATTAATAAATCCACCAAAATAAAACCATTCCAAGTTCTCTATGGATATGAACCCCCAAAATGGAAAGAGTTAGCCACAAATCAGGAAAAGGTTGTATCGGTAAAGGATCATTTAGAAGAGAATCAGAAAGTTGTTCAAATACTCTAGGACAATCTAGCCATCTCCAGGAATCGAATGTAACAACAAGCTGACTAGAAACGGACAAAAAGAGAGTTTGAAATTGGAGATTAGTTATTTGTGAGACTACAACCCTATAGACAATAATCGGTTAAACAAGAATAGAAGAATAAACTAGCTCCAAGGTTTTATGGACCAGATCAAATCAACACAAATATTAGTAACGTGGCATATGGATTGGAATTACCGAACATAAGTCACATTCACAACATTTTTAATGCATCGTGTCTTAAAAAGGTGTTGGGACAACATCAAAAAACACAAACAATGCTTCCTATGTTAAATGATGAAGGACAAATTATCTTAGAGCCAGAAGTTATTATTGCTACCAGGGAAAAAAGATTACGATCTCGAGTGATTAAAGAATATCTTATTAAATGGAAAAATATTCCTGAAGAATACACATCTTGGGAATCAAAACATTTTCTACAACTACAACCCTTGTTACCATTGCTTTGAGAAGAAACAAAATTTTAAGGGAAGGGAAATGTTACCAATATTAAACAATAAAAAAGTATACATTAATACATAATAATTATAATAAGAACTAAGTGGATGTGACTCCTCAAATAGGTTCCCAAGCCATATAAAAGGCGGGCCATCATTTGTAAAAGACCATAATATATTCACACACACACACACATTTGTTATTTATGAAAAATGTAACGTTGCATTACCAAAAAAAAAAAGTAATTAAAAAATTTCACCCTCACTCATAAAAAAAATATGAAAAGTAATTAAAAAAATCCATGCGAGCTTATAAAATAAAAATTAGAACTTAAACATGGATCTATCAAGCAAGAGAGGAATCAAATTTCTTGAGGTGTAATTTTCCTTTTGTAAAAAATTTTAGATAAAAAAAATATTACACCTTAAGAAATTGGATCCCTCTTAGTGGTGCATATATCTTGGTTTAAGATGAATGTAGTGCTCACCCTTCGAGAAGAGCACTATGGCATGATTTATGTTTCAAGCTTGATCAAAATCCTTAAATGATAAAAATAAATTAATTTTGTTCAAAACTTCATAAATATTATTATCTATGTAAATCTGTTGACTAGTGGTAAGCATGCTAACATTTAATAATGAAGTTTGGATAGGTGTAGAATTTCTACATATAAACTTAGAATTTCCATTTCAATATCTAATCATTTAAACATTTAAATATTGCATAGAATTAGAATAATTAATAGTAAATTTGACTAAGTGGAATACCTGCATCCAGAAACGTGTAGTGGATCCCTTAGTTCATGTAGCTCCCACATGTTTCCTTAGGTCCCCTTAGAAACCAGAAAAAGATAAGTCCACCTTATCGACTAGCTATTATTTTGCATGCCCTAGGAAATCAACGGATTTCCTAGCCCCCGAACCCACAACCAATATTCTTGATATCAAATTATTCCTTATTTCAATAACAAAATATCTCATGAGTTTCCAACCTCCACCTTGGATGTGTTCCCCTCCTCCAACCTTCGAGTACCCCCCTCCTCGAAATAATACACTTCCAAAATCCAATTTCTCATGCTCACTACAAAAGATCCCCCCTTCTAACCTGTAATTTCTTACCTATATAATTTTTCTCATCCTTAAGCCTTCGGGCTTACTCCACAACCCGCTTCAAATCCCACAAAACCCCAAAACATTTATTTCCTTTCTTGTTTAAAATTTTGAATCACAATAAAATATGATATTTTTTTGTACTCTATGTCTTGAGCAGTTCAATGTCATTGTGGTTAATTAATTGATCTTTAAACTGTTGACTATACAATATTTACTGTTTATCTTTAAGTGTTCAATTTTGGATCTTCACAAGACAGTGTGTTAAATTACCAATCCCACTCACCGTTCAAACATTAAAGTGATTGAATAAAATAATACCTCACTAGTGATTAAGTTGACCCTTCAATTTTTGTAGTGGTGGTTATCTTTATTGCTTTATTCAACTCAAGATCTCGAAATAACAATATTAATTTAATGAAATCCTACCTTATCTTGTGGGTTTAATTAGTTAATTTAATATATCTTTCTAACTTATCATGGAATGATTCGGTCAAATCAATCATTTATTTAAATAATTTATTCAATTAATTAATTTATTCTTTTGTTTATTCAACAATGGTTATGACAAAGGATATTATTTTAATTATTAATATTAATTAAATAATTACGTCGATAGACGTTTTAATTTGAGATTTGAGGTGGACTACGACCTATGCTTTTTCATCTACAGACGAGGACAAGCCAAGTGTACTGTCAAGATTGATTATATGGCAGTCGTTCAAAATTGGAAATAAACAATTATTAAAAAAAGGAATATAAAAAATAACTGGTAACTAGCTGATGAATGGATAATTGGTAGCAATGCATGGATAACTCATAGCTGATAAATAGATAACCCACAGTTCATGGTAAATAAGTAGAAGAAAGTGAGATAAAAAGAAAAAGAATATAAAAAATAATTGATAGTTGATAAATGGATAACATGAAGAATGTCGGTGATAACATCTAGTTAGGTATGGATAACTCACACTTCAACCCGTTTAAATAGAAAATATGAGGAATAAAAAAAAATTCCAAACTCTCTTTCATTCCATAACTATCTCTCAACCATTTGATCCCTATTAGCGTGATCCATCCACAAACTATGTGGGTGTGCTAGTAATAATCATAGATGGTGAACTAATAACCACATTTGTAATTAGTTGCTTAACAAATAAGTACCCTAATAGCAACATAGTACCCTTGTATTTATAAACAGGGCACCCTTGAGGGTTTAAACAATCATGCTAGATAACTAAATAATACAATTATATTATTTAGGAAAATTCCGGTGCGACAATTTTAACTGATGACACGAAATTACCAATCACAATGTTCACACATAATTAATGAATACATAAATGACTGGTTTAACACATATATTAACAACTTAACGTTCATTATTTGTTTAGGGTCAATGTATAATCAAATTACGTTTTCACAACAACTTACATAATTATTTAACATGAAGGTATTTGTATATCAATACTAGCGTATATGTGAAGGTGTGCATGCACATGAAGGTATTTGTATATCGATACTAGCGTATATGTGAAGGTGTGCATGCACGGCCAACGTATGCACATCTCATATATGTACTATAAGCAAACATCATCTCTCCTACACACCTACTAACTAATACTAATAATCAGGAAAACGACTCTCTCATCCTCGGTAATGAGCTTATAATTTTCTTTGTTATGAGCATTGAAGAATCTCAACAAAAGACATGCATCTATTCGAGGTAGGAACCTGTGCTGTGTTCCGTAGATGTAAGTTTCCTGCAGAGCTCTGGGGGAAACCACCCATCACTCCCTTGGTTATTGCGTGATGTTGAACTCTCTTTTATGGTGACACAACCTGGATCTATCGTCGTCTGTCGGTAAGTACCTTTATCGGCTTTATGCAAGGAGTGATGTTTGTATGCATTGGTTGCTCTGAATCATCATGGTTAGTCCAAACAGTGACAGTTTTTATACGGGCAAGGCAAAGTGTTTCACCCTGACTGGATTAGGCAAAACGTCCTATCAATATAATTGGATCCCATCCATCTAATTGGCAAATTGGGCCATACTTGGAAGGATTTGACTAGCATGCCACAGATTGACATTCAAAGTATATTTTCGTTGACCAAAATGGATAAAATCATGTGTCAGTATTAATGAAAAGAGAATATCCGAAAATCCGAAGAAAAGAAGAGTGCTTAATCAGAGCGACCGGAGGCAGAGTTTAGGGTTACGTGGAGGGCGATGTAATTCCGGAAAGTGGACGCGCTTGGAGTGGTTGGCAAGGTTTTCATAGTTATACTATTAATTCTTCACTGATCCTAGGTTGTTTCATTAATAAGAGTTCGCGTTAGATCTTTAGCTGTTTCATTAATTTATGTTTAAGTTAGATGGATTTAAAAATTCCTGGAAAGAGACTTAAAAATTGACAAAATGTGCAATGCATGAAACCAAATTGAACAACTGCC
Source organism: Pseudotsuga menziesii (assembly GCA_001517045.1). Classification (NCBI taxonomy): domain Eukaryota; kingdom Viridiplantae; phylum Streptophyta; class Pinopsida; order Pinales; family Pinaceae; genus Pseudotsuga; species Pseudotsuga menziesii. The sequence continues at coordinate 229,580 of LPNX010959462.1, forward strand.
CAAATTATGGCATGGAGAGTTATAATAAAACATACGAGGGGTTAAAAATAAATTGTATTTTATTTGCACGAAAAAGAGGGGTTAAAAATAAATTGTATTCTATTTGCACGAAAAAGAGCTTACGAAACACTTTTATATAATTATAAGGGTGGACTACATTGGGCGTCTTAACTATATTTTTTATAGTGAATACCACCCTTTCCTTCCTGTGTTGAGAAAGCGATTACATTTAGTTTCCTTTATAATTTACATATAAGAAATAAGGATCAATTTTATTATTGAGATAAGAGCCATTTAAGCGCCTAGTTACAGTTTACCAAGTTTAAGCTTAAATCGAAATAAAAGCATAGGTGGGTTGATTAGTCACAGCTTCAGTTTTAACTATTTTTACAGCCAGACAGTTGTTTGCAGCTTTCCTGTACTTTATATAGATATTGTATAGATCGTGCACAGTTGTAAGGGTAAGGTAGTGAACCAAAAAAAAACAATACATGACTGACTTCTCCCATCAGAAATGTGTAGCAGGTAAGGCAGTGAAAGCAAAAAAACAATACATGAATTAAATTGGTTGGTGGGTTTTTCTAATAATTGTTTGAGGTGATTAACATAATAATCTATTATAATGCAGGAACCAAATTATAATTTGATACCAGCTATTAGAATTCACTGCTTTTATGGAGAAAAAAAAGGCTTATTGTAAGGTAAACTATTTGTGACAAAACTATATGCAACTTTATATTTTGAAAATGTATTCTATTTTTAATAATTTATATTTTAGTTATCAAATTTAAATTTTTAGATGTTATAAACTCTGAAAACATCAATTTTATCATACAACGATTACTTTTATAGTTATAAGAGAACACCTCTTGTTCATATGATTTCGTTGATTTGTAAAAGTTTGGATTTTGTATTTTTATTTTAATAATATTAAGAGTCTTTATTGATGTAAAGTTTTCCTTATTTTAATAATTTTTTTATTTTAGTTAAAGTTGTTATCATATTTTAATGAAATTTAATATTTATGTTAATTCAATTTCAATTATTCACATTATATCATTAAATTTTAACTAAATTTAAAATAATTATTTATCATTGATGTTGTTGTCGGATAAACCACAGTATCGAAATGACCAAGTCGACCTTTCGGATTTATATCAGGATTCATCATCAGGACAATGTCAAATGTGGAGAGAGCCAGAATCATTGATAAATACTGGAATTGGGTAGAAGAAAAGAAAGATCTAATGTCGGCCTGGGAGGCTAGGGTTTGCTAGGTTAATAAATAATAATTATTTATCATTGTAATTAACAAAACATCTTATGATTTTGGTTTTAACATTTTTATTTAATGAATTTGTTTTAAAAAAATATTTATCATTATAATTATGAAAACATTTTATGATTTTGTTTTTTTTTTAATATTGGACTTTTAACATTTCTCAATTAATAGCCATAAGCATCTTATTGTAAAAATAGAACATAATACAAGCTATTTGAATTCACTGATTTTATGGAAGAAAAAAAAACTTATTGTACAATGGCATCACCATCCTTCACATTAGTGATGCAAAAATCAAGGCTGGTCCTTTTGCAACAACCTAGAAGATGATGAAGATGACGTTAAGAAATTTTAATTTCTAGGAAACTTCAATAGAAGTTACAATAACCGTGATTTTTAGAGTTACTGTGGAATTAGAAATTTGGGGTAAATGACCTTGGATCATTACTCTACCATTAAAACTTTGAAGAAATTGCTTAAAAAGGGAACTTAAACTTCACAAAGAGCCGTAGAAATTGTACAATTTGTTTTTTTGTGTATGTGGTATAAACCATTTCTCGTTTCCAAGCGCAACGGTACAGAAAATATATGCATCTTTCCATGTAACTATTAAAGATAAGATCAGGATAAAATAACAGCTTCGCACTATTTCAAGATTTGCTTGCAGTCTAGCTCCGAGATTTCTCAATTCGACCCAATTCAGATTATTTAAGTCCGTTACAAGCCATGCCTGTTGGTTTTGGAGAAATTCACATTGGCTTAATGCAAATCCTCCAGGTTTGTTCCACCATATTTAAAAGCTCAAGTGTAATCCAATATAAAGCTTAAGTGTAATCATATGAGTTGTAAATGAAAAAAGAATAATTAATAATATATGAAAGGATTTAGGTTTTAATACCATTAGGTTGTAGCCACATCAATTGGTGCCTCATGCACAAAAGTCTATAGGTTCATACATAGATGTGTTTAAAGAATCTAATATGTGAATCTAATTAGTAGTTTGGAAAGAAATTTAAAATTTTGGGATGTGCATTACTTTAATATGTTTTTCATATATAATATATATAACCATTCATAATAAAATTTTATTAATCTTATAAATTACTACTTTTATTCATCTTTCAAATTTTTACTACTTTCTATTTCTATCAAATTTATAATAAGAAAATGCACTTATTATTAAGATTATTACATTTAAAATATTCTTAAAGAAAATATATATAACCTACTTTATCATCTTATAAATTTGTAAAGATTCATAAAAAAAAAAAAATATCGTACATTCCATGGTCTTAACAATATTGTAAGCTTAATATATATATATATATATATATTAAAAAATAAAAAATATTATTTAGTGAGCGTGTGTTGTATCTATTTGAAAAATATATGGAATTCTTATTGGGAGAGAAAATATGTACTTTACTTTATGCAAAAGAGGGTAGGGATTTGTTTATGTGAGAATAATACATATTTAAGCCATGGTTTTGGTATTTTATAAATATAATATAATATCAACATTTTGTGTTTTAGGTTTTAAAGGGAAATTTTCATTGGGGTTTTAGATTCTATGTGGGCTGGTGATTTGGATATTGAAGGGGTTTTAGTGTGTTGTTTGTTGTGACAAGTACAACTTTGGTGGAATAAACCGATTTGGGAAAAAGTTGTATAGGGTATGGTGTGACAAGCAACGAGCCAAAATAGATTATGGGAATTGAAGCATGAGTGTGGTGTTGCAGAGAGTGTGATTATCATCGTCGGAGTTGTAGCATGTTTTAGTATAAGAGACATTTTATGGCTTAATATTTGTCCATACATTTTTTATGGGTTTCAATAATTGATTGTATAAATAAAAGCTGTATAAAAGAAGCTCGACTCCTTGGATATCAAACATGGTTGGAATTTAATATCTAACATAAAGTTGAATAAATCTTTGGGTGGAGATTTGAAAGCTTGATGATGTGGAATCAATCGAAAGTTTTACAATCATTCAATATAAGATCCACTATAAAACTGTGAATGATTCTTTGGGTGGATATTTGAATCCCGATCATGTGGAATTAATCTAAAGATTACAATCATTCAATATAATATTTTAAGTGGTCGCCAATTTCAAATCCCTGTGTCCCTCATACCCCATCCTTCGCACCTAAAAATAGACCTTAGACCTTACTTGGAACGCCTTCTTCGGGCTTGAAACTCTCTTTTGGACCTAGTAGTCTATGCCTACTCTCCTCCCCTCCCCCCCTTTGGTGGGAATAGCCTTCAAAAAAACTATGCTTCATAACTACCTAAAAATAATTATTAAACTCTTACTTGCAAACATCAAAATACAGACCTATCCCTTCAACCCTTGCATTATGATTGAACCTTGCCTTCACGCAGAAAAAGTGGGTGGGCCTATTTGAACAAGTGAGTGGTGGAGGGATCGGGGCGTTGCTACTCTAGTCAGAGCAAGATACATGTAATACAACTACTCATATTAACTGGATTATCTTTAAAGCGTAGTTTGTGCAGTAATTACTCACATAATTGAATGCCTAGTCATCAACAAAGCCTAAGGATATCACAAGGAATTAGATAGAATATTACGATACATGCTTGAATCATGTCAAGATGCCATGGATATATTCTAATTATTCAGAATTACACTATAATGTTCACCATGAACTTATTTTCCTTGAGAACTCTCTCTCTACAGAGACGTTATTTCCTTCTATTATGATTAGTACATGAATTGCTTCAATGTGAGTTCAAACTCTCAATCACATTTGTATCCATGGATGAGATAAATTGCAATGTGGTTTGTCTGGGAAACTTGTGCTCATGGTAGCCAGACTGACAAACATTGTTTGATTAATGAATGAGAAAGGTTCGGGAGTAAAATAAAGTACAGGGTTGGATAGTAAAAGTATAACTCAACTTTAGTAAAATTTGTTGATTGGAACGATCTTTTGCATTAAATCCAATTTTTTTCATTGCGACTCATGACTCCCGAGTTTTCAGTTCAATGTGTCAAGGGTTAAGAGGCTCAAGTGTTTCGTGGGTGTCTTGGTAATGAAATTGGATTTCACACTTTCTAAATCTTCCTACTATTATTTGTACACATGGGATAGAAAGTACATTATAGATCCAAAAAGGTTTATTTTATTTTATTTTATTTTAAATAAAGTGTTTTACACCTACATAGAAAGGCTAATCTCGACATAAAATAACTAAATGTCTCTACAACTTTAGTTATTTTGCAATTTACTTTTCTACCGTAATAATACATAACAATTATTTTCTTTAACTAAATTCCAATACTATTTCTCTTCTAATATGTCATAAATAATATTTCCAGAATATTTAAATACAATAATTATAACCACATATATTTGAGACAGTCATGCATAATGTTTTCAAAATGCCTAACTATGACAATCATAACATTAGTGTTTAAGGACATTGGTAACTTAAACTATTGTATAATATACGTTCTTGTTCAATTAATATCCAACATATTTCAAAAGATAAGATAAATCAAGATACGTATTTAATTATTTGAGTTGCAAACTCATTTGATAATTTGTTTGGACAAAGCCATGAACTACCCAACCACAGATTGGTAGAGACACATGAACTCTCTTTGTGGTAATAGTCCCTCTAAGACTAGGTTTTCAATATTTCAATTCACACTTGGTCTCACTTAGCCTCATTGTAAACAGAAGACACATCCATATAAATCTCTACCTTGCATTAGTTTTCAAAATAAAACATGCCTAAAGAAAATTGTTACAATAGCAAATCTCAACTTAGCAATATCAACTCGTAATATATCCATGCAATTGCAAATCCGCTCTCCTCCAAAATCAAATGCTACTCTAGGGGACATTGCCACGTCGTGGCTCTTGTTAATAATTGTCATTACTTTCTTTTTGTTTTTTAAATATATGTTTGATTAATTATATAAATGTTTATGTACATTTATGGTATATTTGTGAATATTTGATTAATAGTATTATATATAAGTAATCTACTTATATTTGATTTTATTATATAAATGTTTATGTATATTTATGATATATTGATGAATATTTAATTAAAAATATTATATATAAAAAGTATTATTTATACTTAAATTATATTGCTATAATCTAAACAACTGTACGAACAATATACTACACATCTTCTATATACACTTTCACTTCATTAACCTTTGGATGAGACAAAACACTATATTTACTTTTTTTTTTTTAAATCATGACTTATTCACAAAATATGTTTTAACCAATACCCTAAAAGTGATATATTTGTCGATGTGATGGCTTTGGCTTTTCGTTATTCTTAAGCTTTGTGAACTCCTTCATGTGCATTGGATTTTCATGTGACACTTATTGCCTCCTTAATATCATGGAATGGAAGGGAAGTATGTTAAGTCCTTGTGCTATCGGCTTTTCATGTAACCCTTCTCGCCACCTTACTATCATGGAATGGAAGGTTGAAAAAAAAGTAATGAGATTTTTTTTTTCAAATTAAATATGTAAAAATCTTTAAACAAATTAGAATAATAAACATAAAAAATAGAATGATGTTAAAGTTACCAACACTTTAATGTATTCTAACAGGAAGTTGAAATAGAATGAAGCATATGAACTTGTTAATTCAGTATCATGGAAAAGAGGAAGCATATAAGTTTTTTAATGCAACATTGTGTTGTTTACAACCATATCTCAACAAAACAAATAACCATAACTCAACAAAACAAAACATATTTTTGTTGTTGTTGGAACATGTTCAAATATATAAAAGAACATCAAGACATTTAAAAGGTGTTAAAAGTATTTTATGATATATTAAAGAAGTTTATCCCTAGAAGACCACAAAGTAATGAAATAATGTTGATTGTATATATTTATTTTAATTAAAGGTGAACTCATGATAATAGATAACACTTTTGGAGTGAGGTGCGGTGAAGACGACACAATGAAAACAAATAAAATCAACCAAACTCTAGGATGAAAGTTTTATTTAGTTTCGATCAAGAGTTTAAAAATTACCAAAAACTCTTAGCCAAGAGTTTATATAACTTTTGACTCAAAGTTTCTCAAACTTTCAAGAAGCTTTTAAAATTCTTGAAATGTCTTTCTATGTTATTTTATTGATAAACATGTTGCATGCGTCTTTTTTTCTCTTGTACAATTTCCAACCCATAAACCATCTTGTATACATACCGTTAATCCCAACCTAGATCATTTCCAAATTACTAAGGTAAGTGATTATGCCTCGTCGTCATCCACAAACATGTATTGCCCTTTATCTTTCACTCACTACTTTGTTATTCCTCTTATCTTTTACAAATAATTTCTTACTTTCAACCTCACATCCAAGTGTAGACTCTATATTTGGTTATACTACCATTACATGAGGATTCTTACTTACACCTATGATGTTAAGAACAATCTTTAAAAAACATCTTACCACTAGAAATTTCGATCTTCACATTCCCTCAACCATTAACATAGCGTTGTTTATTATCATCGAATATTAATGCATTAGTTCTCAACAAAATCCACAAACTAATTTCCCTTTTTAGTTGTGTTTTATTACTTTACAATCAACCAAAGACTATTAAGATGCAATTATTGCATAGGAATCCTCCTCTTCATGCTTTGGGACATTTGCCTACTTTTTGATAAATTAGTCTATGTCATGTTAAATATCCCATAAATGTTTTTTTGTAATATTTATTCATATTTCCTACCTTATCACAATAATAATACCTCAATTTTTGAAACTAGTCTTACATATAAATGCTTTATCTTCTATGTTCTTTTCTCCCTGAACAATGCAACCATTGCCTTCAAACTTGGCAACAAAAACACTTTAGATACTTCTCCACTACTTCCAAATGCCTCTCCTTTAATAAATGTCTTAACAAATTATCAAATAAAAACCCAATATATTTAGAAGTAAATATTAAGTGTCTCAATAAAGTATTCAAAAGATCGCGGTAGACTTTTTAGGGTAATAACTATGAAGTAGTCTAAAACCACAATACTTTGCACCTTTCTCAGCCATCGAGAAAGGTGACATGACTCTTTCGATGGACCAATTCGCGGCGACGTCACTCCTTCGGCCAACTCCATTTTGGCAACAACGAACGTCCCCTTCACCGACACCTTCCCATCCACGACCTTTCCAACGACGACGAATTGTGGTGGCGACGACAATTGATCATTAGTAAGCAATTGATCATCAATATCCTTCAACTTTGGAAAATGATATGAAATTAAATCCATCTATCAAACTTCTTCAGTTAACGCAAATAGCCCTACTTTTATATTAGGTTTTATGCAATCTCATCAAGCTTTTTCACCATGTAATGTTCTGTTTTTTATAAATAGGGAATTGACCGAGGACCTTTAATACCGGGAGCATATTAGGACAATTATTCAGTCACCAGTATAGTAAAGAGGGGCATCACAGTTATCATCATTCAGCATGCGGACCATGCAAGCCTCATTTCTTTAGTCTTAAAAGTCAACATGAAATTAGAATTGCATACATGCAAAAGTGAAGCATAAAACCTAAAAGTGGCACGCAAACCCTAAAAGCGCATGAGGCCCTATTTAAGAAGGGTTATTGGACTAAAGGAACGTGTATTATTATTGTTGATTGATTTTGGAGTTTTGAGCAGCAGCACAACGTGCAGCTACGACTGTTAGGGTTGAAGACGACGTATTCAGCTAACGAAGGTTCAACGGTGAGATATCTTCCCTAGTCTCCTATTGGGATAGATCATCCAAGTTTATCCACAACATTCATCATACACTTCAGTATCCAGAGATCCATCACACTCTGAAGGAATATTGGCAAACCCACGTTTTGCAGTCGGAAGTAGCTGGGAAACCACAGAAGGATTCGTTGGGACCACAAAACCCAGTCTTTCCTCCGCATGCCAGCTTCCTCTTTCTCAGCATACCCATCCTACGACATACCGAGACTATCAGCCATCTGTTTGCTCATCTAGAGTAGCTATCAACAAATAGAGAGCTTGGGGGGCGTGAGCAGCAGAACCACAGATCAATTCGCTAGGGTACTTAGAGGCAGCTAAACCTCTGCATGCGACAATCTATCTCTCTAGCATCAGCAGATAGACAAGCCCACAAAGTTTCAGCTGGATCTGACCTCTCCTCCTCCAAAAACGTCACCTGCAGTCTGGAGGGTGTTTACGGTACTATTGGGCGTCAATAGCAGAAGAGGAGCACTGATACTTCACCTATTCAGCCTTTAATGCATGCAGCTTATCTCAGAAGTATTATCAGCCGAGTTATTAGTAGTAAGTGTTAAATTTCTTTCTGCAAACCCCAAACCCTAATTCAGCTATATTCTAGGGTATTTTTGCATGGCAAGTTTGCATGCACAGTTATTATGTATTTTTGCACAAGATTGAGTGTATGGGTTAACACTAAACACAGTGTTAGTAGAATGTCAGTATTTGGGATATTACAGTGGTATCAAAGCATGATCCTTGCTAGCTGTGTGCACATAGCAATTGAATAAAAGTGCATGTTGATGCATGCTTGTACATGCTAAAGCATGTTAGTGATGTTGGTGAAGTGCATGTCAGAGCAAAGGTTTTTCTTTGCCAGCTTGTGAGAACATGAAAACAATGAGAAAGATCTTGACTAGAAATTTGCATAGGTTAGCAGCACTTCAACACTTGCCTCAATATCAGGAGTATCTAGTCTTGGGTGATGAGGTGTGTGTAACATTGTCCTTTCAAGATTATTACACCATCAAGTTCAGGAGCCAGCCCAAGGATTTAGATGAGGATCTCCTTAAAGGCAAAGTTGGGGGAGTGAAGAAAGATGAGCATGAAGTACAGGTTGTTGGTGAGCTTGATTTGGAGTTAACAATACATGATGAGGATGTGCATGGGGAGATAGCATTAGAGCCATCCTATGAGTCTAACAACACAAGCACGTTCGCTAGTCAGATTGTGGACAAGCCGTGTGATAAGTTGGAGTTGGTACACTCTTCATCACCTATAGCAAGAGTCTAGGCAGTTATGACAAGAGAAATACATGAAGTGCAACGCAATGAGCACAGCAGTCGAGACAGCAGGCAGTCACACATGGAGGTAAGGGAGAGTTTATTCATGCATGAGATAGAGCTTCCAGATGATAGTCACCAAAAGAAGATTGAACGTGTTAAAGAAAGCATTCTAGAAATGAAAGAGAGGACCAAGATACTCCGAGACACCATATTACAGCAAGATGTTGATCTTACAGTTCTTTGAGTTGTATGTACCAAGTCAGCAATCAGGCTGTCTAGTATTGAAGAGCAATTACATTCCTCGATGGGGAAGCATAAGAAACATACTATTGCATTTCAAAGCAATCCTCTTCAGGAGTACATAGACAAGGCTTGTAGTAGCTTGAGTCCACATTTACATAATGGCGAATGGTTTTTACAGGTTGGCCGGATCAAGAAATTGGGCAGCAATATATGAGCATTCCAGTTGAAATCAGAAGGGCAGAATGTCAGCTTGGTAGGATTATTCCTTGTGATGGTGATTATGAACAAGGTTCTTTTCGGGGGTTGGATTGGAGAAAGATTAAGAGTTGGTATCCTATTGAGTGGGCAATTCTTGGGAAGACATTCCTAGCTAGGGGTATAGTCCCACAACAACCTTGGGATATTTGGGATGAAAGATGCACAAGTTTGCATTGAGATCTAGGTGGGAGACCTTATGAGGAATGGATACAATGTTTATTGATGGGGTTACTTGGGAGTCTACAGGATGCTCTTTGTGTCGATACTACGCAGGGTAGTGGTGGATGCATTTTGACCTCTACAATTCTCAGATTGATTTGGGACCCTGGGATTACAGTGACTGGCAATTTAGTGATTGCTGGAGGATGCTTTCAGGAGGTCTCTTGTGATGGTATTGGTACCTCGTTTACACTGTGGTTGGTCACTCTACTTATAGGAGGCTTCCATGGGACATTTTGTGATGGTACCATGCATTTCAGTGCTTTGAGCAGAGGGTGCTACAGATCTCCTAGGATAATTTCGGACCCTGGGATCATCCCCAGATTCAATTGATTCAGTTTGATTGATTGTGGAGTTGCATTGGCATTGCTTGAGGACAAGCAATCTTTGGCGAGGGAGGAATGTAATGCTCTGTTTTTTATAAATAGGGAATTGACCGAGGACCTTTAATACCGGGAGCATATTAAAACAATTATTCAGTCATCAATAAAGTAAAGAGGGTCATTAGAGTTATTATCATTCAGCATGCGGAGCATGCAGGCCTCATTTCTTTAGTCTTAAAACTCAACATGAGATTAGAATTGCATGCATGCAAAAGTGAAGCATAAAACCTAAAAGTGACATGCAAACCCTAAAAGCGCATGAGGCTCTATTTAAGAAGGGTTATTGGACTAAAAGAACATCAATTATTATTGTTGATTGATTTTGGAGTTTTGAGCAGCAGCACAGCATGCAGCCGCGGCAGTTGGGATTGAAGACTGCATCTTCAGCTAACGAGGGTTTGACAGGGAGATATCTGGATTCTACCCTAGTCTCCTATTGGGATAGATCATCCAGGTTTATCCACAACATTCATCATACACTTCAATATCCGAAGATCCATCACACTCCGAAGGAATATTGACAGACCCACGTTTTGCAATCAGAAGTAGCTGGAAAACCACAGAAGGATTCGCTGGGACCACAAAACCCTGTATTTCCTCTGCATGTCAGCTTCCTCTTTCTCAGCATACCCATCCTACTGCATACCAGGACTATCAGTCATCAGTTTGCTCATCTGGAGCATCTATCAACAAACAAAGAGCTTGGGGGGCGTAAGCAGCAGAACCACAGATCAATTCGATAGGGTACTTAGAGGCAGCCAAACCTCTACATGCGATAGTCTATCTCTCTGACATCAGCAGACAGACAAGCCCACCAAAATTTCAGTCGGATCTGACCTCTCCTCCTCCAAAAACGTCACCTGCAGTCTGGAGGGTGTTTACGGTACAGTTGGGCGTCAACAACAGAAGAAGAGCATTGATACTTCACCTATTCAACCTTTTATGCATGCAGGTTATCTCAAGAGACTTATCAGCCAAGTTATCAATGGTAAGTGTTAAATTCCTTTCTGCAAACCCTAAACCCTAACTCAGCTATATTCTAGGGTATTTTTGCATGGCAAGTTTGCATGCACAGTTATTATGTATTTTTGCACAAGATTGAGTGTATGGGTTAACACTATAGATAGTGTCAGTAGAATATCAATATTTGGGATATTACACACCACACCCACACATCTATTGCACCATATCCCTACGATTCTTCATTCCTCTGTAGGGAATATTTTATATGCCTGCGATTTCTCCTTATTATATGGATCTATTACTTCTTTTCATGTTACCATAGTCAACAACTCCCTATAATCAGATGACAATCATACATTGCTTCCACACATTACAGTTGTGCCCATTAATTTTGAGTGTTTCACAACATGATGTTATGTAGAGTTGTCATTTTTATCTCAACCACAACATGATGCTATGTAGAGTTGTCATTTTTATCTCAACCATCAAGCAAACAATGAAACACACATTCTTTTATCACTAACCACCTTAAACACTAAAAGATAATTTTAACTTACCTCCTTGCTCTAAATTCCCAATAATCTAGTTGTGTAAATCAAAACAACATTCTCATTCAAAGTCTTGAGTAGGATGTGATATTGACTTCATACTCTAAGGCTCCTTTTATAATCTCACACTCGTGACATAGAAGGAGCCGAGGCGATTTCTAGACATATATTGTAAACGCGGATTCATGGTATTTGCACGAGCGTGAGATTATAAAATAAGCCTTAGAGTATGAGTTCAGTATCACAGTCACAGGAGTAAAGGAGATCTTCTGTAGTGGTCATAATCACAGTTGCAAGAGACGAATTTCCTCTTGTAGTGAGCAAGTCTAGATCTCAGGTTGAGATCACTACCTTCCCATGGAAGGGTTGCTTCTCTATTGTCTATTGGATCCAGGGTGGATCTAGGGTTTGTCTATCTAGTTTGTAGAGAGGATTTGGGGCACCTTCATGTGTGTTTAAGTCCAGATCCGAAGGACTATTGTAGTGATGTTGTAATCGAACCTGCATAAGAAGAAGACAAACATTTGTTGGTTTTCCTTGAAGGACTGGGGCTTCCAGGGTACATCTTGTGTTGTGGTTTTCTCTGTTTGGTTGTGATTTTCAGTGAGTTATTAATTATTAGATATTGTAACCAACAAATGTCTGTCTTCTTCTTATTGTAGGATTTGATTACAACAACGCTACTATAGTCCTACGGTAAACCCTTCAAATGTGGACTTAAACACACATGAAGGTGTTCCAAATCCTCTCTACAAACTGGATAGACTCCTAAATCCACCCTGCATCCAATAAACAATAGATAAGTAATTCCTCCATGCGAAGGAAATCATCTCAACTTGAAATCTAGACTTGCTCACAACAAGAGGAAATCCGTCTCTTGCAACTATGATTATGACCACTATAGAAATCTCCTTTACTCCTATGACTGTGCTACTTAACTTAAACTGTGATACTAGGCTCCTTTTATAATCTTACTATCATGCAAATACCATGGACCAAGACCATGGGGCAACTAAAACCATTTACATGAGGCATTATAAATCCACATTTACAATATATGTCTAGAAATCACCTTTGCTCCTTTTATGTTGCTAGACAACCCTAACATAGAAGTACCTGCCGAGCTACAAAAAACTAACATAAACAAACCTTAATCAACTTAAATAACTCATTGATGATCCTTAAGGGGGCAGATTTCCAATCCTGCCAAATGGTATTGGACCATTAACCTATTTCCTTTAAGTTTGAAGAAAACAAACTCTTCATCAATTAGAAATAATTTTAAGTCACACTCCAGTACCAAAAGGCAGTTTCAGCTTACTGTCATCATTGAAGCTATAGCAATGGGGTCATATGCTTTCAAGTAGCATCCAACCTTAATTCCATATATGTGAATCGGACTGCAATTTAACCTCTTATAAAAAAAAGTGCTACATTTATTTACTTATCATATTACAAGCTTATAATCTTATGTTTTGAAACCTCTCATATTATATTTGTGATTTTTTTCAATCCCCGTCCCAGAAAATTCATCCCAGAAAGCCTCCATTCCCATCTTTGAAACACGATCCAACATAGTAGCAAACCTACATGCAATTTGATTATTATAACACTAATTATGATAAAGTTTGGGAAATAGAAAAGTTCATCTGAATTTGTATTCAAAAGAATTTAGTCCGCACTTTTCTCAAATTTGGTGAGAAAATAGCCTAGAGGTGGCTGTTTTTTTCAGACAAAATTTAGTGAGAAAACAGCATAGGGTTCAAGGTTGGTTTTTCAAAGAAAATCTTGCTGATCCTTGTTGCCCTGAAAAGAAGTTGTCAAATATGCTTCATGAATTAGGTTACAGGTCTATGTCATCAGCATTTTTAATAAATGAAGACGAATAGCACCACAAGGTATTTACCGTACAAAAACTTGTGTTGCTAAAATAAAATAATTCCTGAAGTGTTTCGTAAACTGCTTCGGCTAGACATAATATTTTGCATCCATTGCTGACTCAAGCTTGAACGTTACTATCTTTACCATCTCAAATTGTTGATTGAACAAAATTGATTAATTGGAAATGCTTTTGAAACACAAAGCATGATCTTTTTCACTATTATTATAACACCAATGGAAAACCAGCCCAGCCTTTGTATAACAAATGAGATAACAAAAATAACCAAGGGGACAAATCAGTATTGACTGGAATACGAGATAAGAAGCAAATAACAAACCAAAAAAAATCTACAAGACAATAAAACAGGGATAACTTTGAACAAATAAGAAGACAATCTTTTCATGTTATCAGCATTCAAATAAATTCGTATGACCGGAAAATGACGTTGAATAAACCAATAGGAAGAATGGAATAAATGAGAAACCACCTTACAATTTTCTGGTAGTTCAAATTAAAATGAGAGAATCCCTCTTACGAATAGATTTACAGGACTTATTTGTTACATAATATCCGTAATGAGCAACAGAGAATATAAGGTAATCATGACTCTCTGCAAACTAAATGCAAGCATCTTTTTTTCAAAGCACACTGTACGGTCTTCAACTATTCTTCGTAGAAACAAACTTAAAATTGACACTGTATATCATAAATACCCGAGTTACTTCCTTGCATCTATGGTGCCACTTTAGCAATCTTTGCTATGAAGAGGCCGCTTGTTTTCGACGTTACAGGGTCAAAGCGTAAGGTGTACTGAATAGAGCCACTTTTGCAAGGCCAATCTTTCGCAGCCTTGATCTGTTGAAGCTCTGTTATATAGCAAAGAATCAAATATACTTCATTTTGCAGGCATGTATCTCAAAACATTTGAAATGAAAACAAAGGAGAGTAACATATACATTGAAATAAAAGAATCATCAGGTAAATGAAATTCCGTATAGATTGGCTTCTTAGACAAGAAGAGATTAGTTCAACAAAAACATAAAGGAATGCTAAGCTCAGCTCTAATGAAACAATAAAAAGAATTGAATGCTAAGCATATTTCCTCGAACACTTTCAACTTTTGTAGCTGGAAAAAGTAAAAAAGGAATGGAGGCCATTTCACATGAGCAATAATACCGTCACAATTTTAACATATTTTGATTTAAATGGCACCATTAGTTCAACAATGGGTCACCGGGCACACAGTTTTGTCAGAATTTTTTTATACTCCTGAACACTGAACGAACAGACCAATTAGATGCACGCAGTCGCATGAGAAGGAACGGAAAACATTCAAATCTATGTTGTCCCCTGAAAAAAAGCCCTGTACCCACCGTTCTGGCATTTTTGGGACTTGGGGACTCCTAGCAATGCCCCTTTTGTGCTGGGAATTCATCGTCCCCTTTGTGCTGGGGACTTCATCCAGGACTTGGGGAATCCTAGGATTGTCTCCTTTGTGTTGGGGACTTCATCCAGGACTTGGGGACTTGCTCGTTGTATCCAAGATGGTCTCAGCAAATTTAGGGATATTCCAGGCATGTCTGTTTAATTTTGACAATGGGCATTTATAACTAGGCAATATGATATATCTAAGCTTAATAATTTATTTGAATTTCATATTTTGATTTTGTATTTCAATTCCTGATTTCATAATACTATAGACTGTAGGAAATTGTTTGAGGGAACAATGTGGAAGTGCCAAATTGGTCGATTGCAACATGCAAGAGCTAAGTTACAGGACATGTCCAAACAGAGCCTTTGTCAAGTATTCTACCTGTCAGACACAACACATGCTAGAAATCAAGACATGTTCCGGAATGTGTTGGACACGTGCCAAGAACGTGTCCCGATCTCTGGACATGTGTCGTCCACTGAAATGGGGAGATTTGGAGGGTATGATATGCTTAGAGACATGGGGGTCAAGAAGGCCCATGGTTGGTGGCACTCATGGGGCAGCATGCTCTATTCTACATCAGTTAGCCATGAGGATCCTCTCCCAGGTTACTTCATCCTCCTATTGCAAGAAGAATTGGAGAACAAGGAAATTTGTATAGTTTGAAAAAAAGCATGCTTGAGCATTCCAGGGCTGAGGCAATGGTGTAATGTGTATGTGCACACAAACCTTCGTCTTATTTATAGGAAGATGCAAGAGTGGTTGAAGGGTCGGACAAAGATGTGGGATGTATTTCTTGACGATATGGGCTTGGACAATGATATAGTGCTGGAATTAGCCAACATGGATCTTACTGACCTAGTGCTAGAGCCAGTGACTTTGATGATGAGCTTAATGAGGCGTCATCCTCCACGCTAGTAGATGCAGCAGCAGAGCTTGGATTGGGTATAGAGGAGGATGGAGGAGAGAGCATCAATAGTGATGTTGATTTTGACATGGAGGAGCAAGAGGACGATTGACAGTGGCTAGTACACTGATGAGCTATGAGATTTTTCCATGTGGCTATTTAGTATTTTCATTTTGTATCTAGTAGTACTGTAGATGCTAGACTGTAGTAGTATCTACTGTTAGAAAATTAACTCTGAAGATCCTCTTTATAGTTTTTGTGTTGTGTGATAAAGAGGACATGTAATTTGTCCTTTGTGTATATTTATGTACAAAGTGGAATTATATATAAATAAATGATGTTTTATACTTTATTATATTGGGTCTCACTTAAATGACATTTAATAATTAAAGTGAGTTACTATTAAATGAGGGTGCATTTAATGATGACCCTAGATCTTGTAAATGAATCTCAACCACAGATTAGGTGGTTAGAGAAGTAATTACATCTTTTAAAGTATACAACTAGGGTTAAAAGGACAAACTAGACACCATCAATGAGGAGAGAGAGAAGACATTGAGATTGGAGAGAGAGAGAAAACCCTAAGTTGGCACAATTCCCAATGCAAGCAGCATCATTTAATGCATGTCATATCCGTACAGCACACATGTGAAGGAACAGAAATCGAGGCACAAAAAGTACAGCAGTCTGACAGGGCCGTACTGCATTAATTGCAGACTGGGCACGATTCTTGAGGCAACAGAAAAGTGCAGAAAGTACAATCCGTACAGTCTGCACGTGTGGCAGATCCATACAGTCCGTACAGACACGTGTGAAGGTACAGCAGACCATACAGCACTGTTGGCGCAGAAATCAAGGTAATTTGTTGTTGAAGTGATTTTGGGTATTTTGCCTGTGAGGCTCAGAAGAAAAAAAATTATTTGTTGGAAAAATTCTGAGATTCTCCTTTTAATGATAATTTCTTCTTTGTAGGGTTTTCCCCCGGAGTTGGGGTTTTGCTAGGTCTTTGATCAAAAAAAATTGTGTAATCATGTGTGAATGATTTGCAACAGTCTTGGAAAATTCTTGAGTTTGTGGTTTATATTTCAAATTTAACATGTAAATTTTTTATCATAAACCCTAGTTTCTCAAGTGTTTGACATAATGTGTAAAAGAAAAGTTTCATATTAAGTCATTGAATTTCTTCATGGTATCAGAGCCAAGTTGAAGTAGTATTCAAGTTGTGAATCACAGAACAATTGTGTTGTCTTTCCAGTTTAAGATTTGTTGTAAGTTGTTTTCCAGATGATGAGCATTAGGTATGAAGATTGGTCGAATGGTATATCCAACTATATACCTTGGAAGGTTAGAATAACTGCGGTGCTCAAAGAATAGAAGACTTGGAGCTTTGCAAACACCAAAATGACGAATCCCACAGAGAAGGATGACTTAGAAGAACATGTAGCCCTTGAAGCCAGAGCTCGGTGAGTGATCCTGGGCGGGGTAAAGGATCCTCTGACCCCGCATTTGGCAGAGAAAAGACTGCCAATGACACGTGGGACACCCTGAAGCAGTTGTTCGAGGCAAAGAACAAGAACCGGAAGATGGCCTTGAAAGACAAGTTACACAATGTGAAAATGACCAAAGATGAAAGTGTAACCTCCTATCTAACTCGTGTGGCTCAGGTCAAAGATGAGTTAGCAATAGTGGGAGAGACTATCTCGGATTCAGAGTTGGTGAGAATAGCCTTGAAGGGCTTCACCAAGAAATGGGAAGTTTTTGTCAAATGTATTGTTGGTAGAGAGAAACTTCTAGACTAGTCCAAGCTGTGGGATGATTTTACCCAAGAGGAGATTCGAGAAGGAGCTCTGGGTGGTCAAGTCAACGAGGAGGTGGAGCATAACGTAGCCCTTGCAGCAAAGACAAACAAGAAGAAGAAATACCTCAATCAGATCAGGTGCTACCATTGTGGGCAGATGGGACACTATTCTTCAAAATATCCTAAGAAAAAGATTGTGAAAGAAAAGACTGAAAGAGATGTGGCAACCTCTGCAGCAATAGAAGATTCTGCCATGAAATTTGAGCAAGAGTTTTCTCTTGTCTCAATTGATTCCAGTGTAGGAAGTTCATCCTTCGAGAATGTCTGGGTTGTTGACAGTGGTGCAACCAAACATATGACTGGAGTATATGATTCATTTCATATGATCACAACGTTGGAGCGGGGACATTTCATCCAGACAGACATTGACAGTCCCCAGATAGCCATACGAGGAGTTGGAACTGTCAGGTTTCAACTAGATCTCGTAGAGATCCTGAAAATACATGGAGTATTGTTTGTACCTGGGATGAGAGTCAACAAACTCGCAGCTTCATCCTTCAAGGATGAAGGCTATGGAATGATGGTTAGATCTAGCCATGTTTTCCTGTATCGAAGAGATGAACCAGTTGGAACCACCATTTTATTAGGTGAACACGTGGGACAGACTATATGTCTTGAGAGCACATATTGTACGACCAAGAGCAGGAGCAGGAGGGTGGCTATCAAAGTCTGAAGATGAGGATGGTGTTGCATCATATAGATATGATCCTGAAGAGGAGAGTGACTCTCTCCAGAGCACTGGCAAAAGGCTTAGCCAGTCAAGTGATAGTTCAAACGAGTAGTTGGATGAAACTCAGGTCGAGTCTCAAGCTTAAGAGTTTCACTTCAAGGTAGAGTATCTGTTTTCAAGATTGGTTCCAGAGCAGGAGGGAGCAGTTGCAGGCATAGTGGAAAAAATTGGCGAGGGTCCAGAAAACATCTTCTCGGCAACATCGACGAAAAAATCGGCAAACCGCTGCAAGCATTACAAAATGCAAATTTTTTACTTCAATAGGGTCAAGATTTGCTTATCGATTTTTTCCCCTATTTGCCAATTTTTCCCGATTTTTTGCGATGTCTGATTTTTTGAAAAAAATCGCGATTTTTTGGGACATCGTTGAAAAATCGATGATTTTTTCCACTATGGTTGCAGGAGTCAAAAATAGAGATAGTGTTGGTGACCTTCCTCATTAAGAGGGAGTGTTAAAAAATTAACTCTGAAAGGTCCTCTTTATAAATGTAAACGGTGTACCTCTTGATCTGGTAAAATTGTTGTATCTGCAAACAAAAACCTTTCTAAGTGAAATGAAAAGCGTTTCCAACTGAAAGTAGAATTCCATTTGCAATGGAACACCTCTCTCAACCCAAAAATACACAAAAATATCAGAATCCACACATCCTTTGATACTCACAGCTACACTGATTCAAGATCTCGATCAACAAGGAAAGCGAGACTTCATAATAGCTCTAATCAGTGTTGAAAACCTCGACGATTTTTCGCAAGAAATTGGAAAAGTCGCGACTTTTACTCCAAGCCGATTTTTCGGTGAGTAAAAGTCGCGCATTTTTAAAAAAGCGTGGAGGCGCAACTTTTGTTTAAAAATCGTGACTTTTTAGGAAAAGTTGCAAGTCGACGCAAAAAAGTGCCCATGCCTTCAATCCGCGATTTTAAAGAAGAGAAATCGGTTTTTTTTTGTCATTTGGCAAACAGATTTGTTAGAAGAGGAGAAGGGCTTGAGGAGACCACCAACACCTTTGGAGGCTTTCAAACACCATTTACCATCTCAATCAAGGATTTTTGTGGAGCAAGTGTTCAAGATTCCTCACAGGTATGTACATTTTATCCCATTGTTTTTCTATCTTTTCCATGGATTGTTTGAAAGATTTCTTCAATTTTTTCTTGCATATTTCTTTGACTATTTCTTTGCATATTTCTTTGCTATTTTTTTTCTATTTTGCCATTGATTTCCATGCCCAAAAATATGAAAAACAATCACAATGTAAAAAGGGGTTTAAAAAATTAGAATGGAAAATAGCATGCTTGTTTTTTTAATTCTTAGCCACCCTCTTCTTCTTATCTTTCATGGCTTAAAATCTAAATTTAGAGGTCTGATTTTTTAAGCTAGAATGTTGCTATTTTTTCCAATGGAGTTTAATGTAATTTTTTTGTGTTTTTGTGCCCTAGGGTTGCATTTGAGTTGAAGCATTCCAATTGCTAAAATGCCAAAGATATTGGACCCATTTTGACAGTATGGTGAGCCCAAGGATGGAACAAATAGACGAAATTTGAGTTACAAATTATGTGGGCATCACATGTCGGGAGGGGTTAACAAGTTGAAATACTATCTAGCCAAACTACCTGGCCACGATGTTGGCCTTTGTACTGCAGTGACCTCAGAAATCATGAGATCTGCCCATGACGCCATCCATGAAAAAAATAGAAAGAAGGATGAGATCGCTGCAAACAAAGCTGAGCTTGCAGCTTTTGGCCAAGCAAGAAGTGTAGGTGCATCTCTATCTACCACTATCAGTGAGGGTAGTGGGAGGGGCTCCACAGCTTCACCTATTGGGAGGGCAAGGCTCTCATCCCATTTTGTTGGACCAAGATCACAACCTTCTATCAAGTCAATTGTAAAGAAATTGAAAAAGGTAGAAGCAGACAGGGTAAGGGGAAGGTTTCTTTACTGGAGTCGCATACCTCTCAGCATTGTTAAAAACAATCCATTTTGGCAGCTGATGTGTGATGCCATTGCAGTAATTCGCCCAAGGTATAAAAGTGCCACCTTGAGGAGTTGCGAGGCGTAATCCTTCAAGCAAAAAAGAAGGACATCGATGCTAGGTTGACAAAGTTCATGCAATCATGGGAGAGCACTGGATGCACAGTCATGTCAGATGGGTGGACAGATGATAAGGGTAGAACCCTTATCAACTTCTTGGTACATTGTCCTAGAGGTATCATGTTTGTAAAATCAGTTGATGCATCGGCACATATAAAAGATGTAGCACTTTTATGTGAGTTGATGGATGGGTTCATCCAGGATATTGGGGTGCACAATGTTGTGCAAGTTATTACAGATTATGCAGTTAATTATGTGGTTGTTGGAAAAATGCTTATGGATAGGTACCCATGTTTGTTTGGACTCCATGAGCAGCTCATTGCATTGATTTGATGTTGGAGGATATGGGGAAAATTCCCTTTATGAAGGTGGTGATTGATCAAGCTAGGAACATCCCCAAGTTCATTTACAACCATGCTTTTGTCCTTAGTCTCATGAGGCACACCAAAAACAAGGACTTGAAGCGTCTAGCAATCACGCGTTTTGCCACCACATTTATTACTTTTCATTCTTTGCTTCAATGTCAGTTTGAGTTGAAGCAAATGTTTGTTTGTGATGAGTGACGTGATTGTGCTTACAACAGGAGAGCGGATGGGAAAACCATTGCCAAGTTGGTGTACATTGACTCCTTCTGGGAAGGAGTGGAGGAAGTGTGCTCAGTGAGTGAACCTTTAGTAAGGGTTCTGAGACTTGTTGATGGTGATAAGCCCGCAATGGGCTATTTATATGAGGCTATGGATAGGGCCAAAGAGGCCATTCAAAATTTCTAAGTGGGAAAAGGTACCCCAAGGCATAATAGGCACATGTTGTTATGGGATTTGATTGATAGTCGATGGACTGGGATGCTTTATCGACCCATTCATGCAGCAGGACTCTTCCTCAACCCCGCATTTGCCTACAAATGCAATTTTGATTTTGATGGTGAGGTTTTGTAGGGGCTTCTCACTTGTATTCAAAGGATGATACCTGATTATGAGACTTGCAATGCAGTCAATCGCGAGATAGAGGTGTATCGGGATGGTACTAGAGTATTTAGCTTTGGTGATGCTATTCGTGACAGGACCAATTTCATGCCAGGTAAGTTATTAGAGTGTTTTAAGTTTTCACCTTTATTTGAAAGATGAATTAGGATTTATTTATATTTATTTCCTATTTTAGTTTTCCAAAGTTGAATGTAATGAAATGTAATTTAGTTATCTTTCTTTCTTGTTTGGTGTAGCCACTTGGTGACGAACCTATGGTGTGAGGACACCAAATTTACGGAAATTTTCTGCCGGAATCCTTAGCCAAACCTGTACAGCTTCGGGATGTGAGCAGAATTGGAGTGTATTTGAAAAAATAGATGCAAAGAGACGCGGAAGGTTAGAAACTTAGAACTTAGAATTTCAACAAAGCAATTGCATTTAAATATTTAATGCAATTTATGAATCGATGATCCTCTAAGATATTATAATTTATTAATTTATTCCCCTCTAGACTCATAATTTTTTTTTATTACCCTCTTACAGGTTGGAGTTCACACGTCTTAATGACTTGGTGTATGTCCATTACAATCTCCGCTTGTGGATGACACAGATACACAAAGAACCAGATGCAAATGCCATCTCCTTGGACAATATTGATATATTGTCTAAGTGGAGAGTGGAGATTAAGACCCCTATCATGGAGGAGTCACCTGCATGGCTAGAGGAGGGGCAAGAGGAGGAGGAGGAGGAGGTGGATGGAGACACCATGGAGGGTGATGTGCTAGCATCGCCACCACCTTATGCACCGATTGATACATCTAGTCCTCCATCCATCACTCAGCGTCCAGTATTAGATGCAGGGCCAAGGCCTTCTGCTGCTACTTCTAGTGCTAGGGGCAGGCCTGACAAACGACTCATGATATTTTCCCGTAAAAGGGGAAGAGGGCATTGATATTAGATAGCTAGATGCTAGTTTTCCTCAAATACAGTTATATATGTGATGTCATTTTGTATCAACTTTGATGTATCATCTTATATTTGACATGACTACATGATGATGATATATATCAGTGCTTTCTTCATATTTATGTTCCAATATGTTTTTGTGATGTTATTGTTGCTTTATATGTTTAAAACTCTAAAAAAAATGAATGTATTTTCTATTTTTTAATGTTTGTCGACTTTTGCCGATTTTTCCCGATTTTTTTGCCAATGTTGCCGAGAAGTTGTATTCGAGACCCTCGCCGACTTTTTCAACATTGGCTCTAATACCATGTTCGACTAACATAGGGTATTTCCACATGTTGACGTCTGGAAATGTCCTTGCGTCGACAATAGGGATTCTTCCTGGCAAAAGACCCAATTAGACTTCTAGAATCTAACCATTTGGATAGGGAATCCAAACGGGTTCCCTATCCAAACAATTGGAAGTCTATTTGGGGCTTTCGCCAGGAAGAACCCCTATTGTCAACGCAAGGACATTTCTAGACGTCAACGCAACGGCATTTCCAGGCATAAACACCACAAAGATCGAACACCTCAAGCAACTACTCACGCAAATGGATCATAGATTAACACACCGATGTTTTTTGTGGTTAAAACCCTCAGAGAGGACAACAGTCCATTGCCCCAACTAAAGAGCTATTTGAGGCAATATATTAATGCAAAGGAAAAATATTTTACATGTGAGTTTTTCACAATCGATCATCAAGCAAATAACCCTCCATGCTCTTTAAATAAGGATCATGGACCAATTAGATGTTAAGTCACAAACCAATAACCATTAAGATCAAGATAAAGATGAACCGTCAAATCACTCAATGTCTAAAGCATATTGCGACCATCAGATTCCATAAGTACCAATGCATACTAAAGAAACACATTTTATCTAAAGACACTTTAGGACCAAGTTGATCATAACTAACTCCCAAGTGTCTAAATATCCTAACAATTTGAAGCATTTCCATTTGAATCTAACTACTATCATTGAACATATATTTTACTTGTGGATTAAATTGGCATCTTAAGTACCTAGTTCCATTTCATATCTATTGTGCTTAAGCTAAAATTAACTCTCACCATTCATTCAAGGTAACATCATTTAGTTAGGGAAGCCTCCCTTGGCATCTGATAGTTGGCCTAAAGAGAAGGGGTTGATTGTGTGGTGACAATGGCAACCAATCTAAAGTTTCCTTTGGCTTGTACCCATGGGTTGGTACCTTTTCCACTTAGAAACAAGTTGAAAGGTAATAAGGCCCCCTTAATGTTGAGAATCTCTAGACAAAAATCTCAAACAATGTAATGACCCCCTTCACGTTGATTGATGACTTAGATGTCGAGACTTCTTCTTCTCCCTTGCATGTAATATCCCTTTTCGAATAGTTACCATGAGCGACTCATTAGCCTATATCCAGTTCTCGTATGCTATAGTCGGCAAAAGAGAAAATTAATTAATTATTAATGTCACCAAGGCAAAAGTGACTTTATAAAAGTCACTTTATGATAAAATGAGCGGAAAATGAAAGTTAAGTCATAAAGTGCTCAATTTGAAATTAAAAGGAGGAATATGGGAGATTTCTCCATAAAGTCACTTCATAAAATTTTAAATCGAGAAAACATCAAGGGAAGTTGAAAAGTTACTAAGAGGGGGAAAGTAAAATTATAAAAAGGGAAATGAGAGCTCATTCTCTCATTCTTGTCTATTTGAATCATAGAAGAAAAAATCGGCGAAAAATCGCCGAGGTCACGAAAAATCGCGATTTTTCGAGACCGGCGATAAAATCGCGATTTAAAAAAAAAATCGTACAGCACGAGTTTTTGCAAATATCGGCGATTTTTACTAAAATATCGCGCCACGATGGGTAACCACGGCTCGACGACTGCAGGTGGATTTGGGGAGGATAAAAGCGATTTTTTGGTCTATTTTTGTTTTTACCAGTTGTTGCCTTCCGTGTGGGTCATGACCGTGAGCACCCGTGGGCTGTGAGTGTTGACAGTTGAGTAGCAGCCATCTACTCCGAATTCGAGGGCCGTGAGCACTGAGCAGCAGCAGCTAGAGGACGCTGTCAGTTGTGGCCGTGAATACCCTTCGCGTGACTGAGATTGTTGGAGGGAGCGGTGAGCCCGTGACTGTCCAGAGTCCCGAGTCTGGGTTTCCATTCACTGGTGAGTGGGTTTCAACTTCAAGCATAGGTTTACCGTTTTATCGTTGATTCGTTTCTGGGTTGTAGTCACGACTCCCCCGCGGCCCCGCAGCTCTAGGTCTGATCTCACTGCTCAGGAGTCCGGCCGCCGGCGTCCGCTGCTGCGCTAGTATATAGTATATAGTTATACTATATACTATATAATATAGTATATACAATATACTATATTATATAGTATATAGTATAACAATATACTATATAATTTTATATTATATATTATATAATATATAATATATATAATATATAATATATATATTATATAATATACAGTATATAGTATATACTGTATATTACTATACAGTATATACTATATACTATATAGTATTATAATATACAGTATATAGTATATACTGTATATTATAATACTATATACTATATAGTATTATAATATACAGTATATAGTATAATATATATAGTATATTTTTAAATTTAATATTTTTAAATTTTTAAATTTTATTTAATATAGTCTTTATTAAATGCTATATAGTCTTTATTTAATATTTTTAAATTTTATTTGGGTTTAAATTTTAATGTCTTTATGTAATATTTATTAATTTTTAATGTCTTTATTTATAATTTTTTAAATTTTTTAAATTTTATTTGGGTTTAGTTTTTTAAATTTTAATCATAAATTCATAATGTCTTTTTTTTTTGTTTTTTTTGCAGCCACAGGTTTGACAAAATGCCAAAGGCATTGGACCCATTTTGGCAATATGTTGACCCTGAAGATGGAACAAACCGACAACGATTGAATTGCAAATTGTGTGGACAACATATGACAGGAGGCATTAGCAGGTTGAAGTATCATTTGGCAAAACTCCCTGGCCATGATGTGGGGCTTTGTAGTGCAGTTACCCCCGAGATTATGAGAATGGCCCATGATGCAATTCACTCGAAAGATAGAAAAAGGGAAGAGTCAGCTACAAATAGAGCTGAACTTGCTGCAAGTGGAGTGGCTAGGACTTCAAGGACATATGATTATGATCATCCAGATCCCACTGAGGGTAGTGTTGGGGGCTCCACGGCCATGGGTTCAGCTTCCGTGAAGGCTGTTGCCTCATCTTTCTTTGTTCCACGGAATAGCATCAAGTCCATGGTTAAAAAAAGGGAGAAGGAAGAAGCAGATAGGATTATGGGGAGGGTGTTTTTCTAGAGTGACTTGCCTCTTACAATAACAAGAAACAATCATTTTTTTCAGCCTATGTGTGATGCCATTGCTATTGTTGGCCCAGGGTACAAGTGCCCTACATATGAGGAGATTCGAGGCCCAATTCTTCAAGCAGAGAAGAAAGACATCAATACTAGATTGGAGAAATTCAAACAATCATGGGAGATTTCTGGATGCACATTGATGTCTGATGGTTGGTCAGATGCTAAGAGTAGGACCCTTCTCAATTTCTTGGTACAGTGCCCTAAAGGTACCATGTTTATCAAATCCGTTGATGCATCGGCACAGGTAAAAGAAGCAGCATTGTTATGTGAGTTGTTGGATGGGGTCCTTCAGGAGATTAGTGTGGACAATGTGGTGCAGATCATAACAGATAATGCAGCCAATTATGTGGCTGCTGGTAGATTGCTTATGGAGAGGCACCCCTCACTATTTTAGAGTCCATGCGCTGCACATTGTATTGATTTGATGCTGGAGGATGTGGGGAAAATTCCCTTCATCAAGGAGGTTGTTGACCAGGCTAGGAGTATCACCAAATTCATATATAACCATGCTTGGGTTCTTAGCCTCATGAGGAGATACACGAGAAACAGGGAATTGTTGCGCCCTGGAATCACACAATTTGCCACCAACTTCATTTCTCTTCAGTCTTTGTTTCGAGTTCAGTTTGAGCTGAAGCAAATGTTTGTTTGTGATGAGTGGCGAGATTGCACATATAGCAGGAGAGAGGATGGGAAAGCCATCGCTAGATTGGTTTACACCGACTCCTTCTGGGAAGGAGTGGAGGAAGTGTGCTCAATTAGTGAACCTTTGGTAAAGGTTTTGAGATTAGTTGACAGTGACAAGCCTGCTATGGGCTATTTGTACGAGGCCATGGATAGGGCCAAAGAGTCTATTCGGTCTTATTATGTCGGAAAAGGTACCCCTGGATACAATAGACACATGATGCTATGGGAGTTGATTGATACACGATGGACTAGGATGCTCCATCAACCTATTCATGCAGCTGCACTTTTCCTCAACCCTGCCTTTTCATACAAGTGTAAGTTTGATTTTGAT